>PVIU01016989.1:0-43287 GCA_004026605.1 Ondatra zibethicus
TCTTATGCCAGTACCAGGCTGTTTTCAGTACTGTAGCTCTGTAGCAGAGTTTGAAGTCTGGGATTGTGATGCCTCCAGATGAGAACGTAGATTATTATTCATGGCTTAACTTAAGTTATAAGAGCTAGTGGGGCCTAAGGCCGAGCTTTCATAATTAATAATTAATAATCCTCTGTAGTTTTTCATAATTAATAATAATCCTCTGTAGTTTTTTCATAATTAATAATAATCCTCTGTAGTTTTTTTCATAATTAATAATAATCCTCTGTAGTTTTTTTGTGAGTTGGCTGACCAAAGAAATATCTGTCTATATGGGACTGGAAGTGGGCTCAGCTATTAAGAGCACTTGCTGCTCTTGTGACGGACCTAGGGTTGCTTCCCAACACCCATATCAGGCTGACCACAACCACCTGTAACTCTAGCGCCAGTAGATTCCATGCTCCGTCTGGTCTTCGCAGGAATCTTACCCATGTGCACATACCCATCCAGGGATGTACACATTACATAAATAAAACAGAAAGTAAATCTTGCGGTGGTGGCGCATTAGAGAAACAAAACCTCCTTCCTACTTGGGTTTCCCTTCCTTCCTCTTCCAATCAATTCTGCATCTGCACACAAGATGTGACCTGCACCCTGCTACTTACAGGGCCAGACAGTGCGATCTGTCACCACTGACCTACAATAAGAATGGACACAGGGCTTGGCGGTGGTGGCAAGTGCCTTTAACCCCAACACTCAGAAGGCAGAGGCAGGTGGATCTCTGTGAGTTCAAGGCCAGCCTGGTCTACAGAGCAAGTTCCAGGATAGGCTCCAAAGCTACAGAGAAACCCTGTCTTGAAAGACCAACCAAGTATTGGTGTCGATGTGGTATTTGGTTGCGGGAATGGAAAGTGGTGAAGGGTTTTGGAGCTGGGGCAACAACCAATAGAGTGTTTGCTGGACATCGGGACCTGGGCCTGGAAGCCAAGTCCTTACAGGAAGAGGGAGCCTGAATGCATAGGTCTGGAACCCAGGGCTGGGGGCGAAGACAAGTGGACCTAGGCATGCACTGGCCATTACTATAGTCAATGTGGAGGGTCTCTATCACAAAAATAAGGTGGAAAGCAACAAAGACACCCATATCAACCTAGAACATGCATGAACAAGCAGACATGCATATATCACATGAGCACACACATATATGTATACACAAATAAGTTAAATAAAATTAAAATGTGCAGTGTTTTGGAAAGTTTCATGGTTTCTCAGAAATAGACGTTTTGGTTTTGGGGCTGCGGATTTAACTTAGGGCCTTACATACACTGTCTAAGTGCTCTGTCCCTGAGGTATATCACCAAGTTATTTATTTATTTGGAGAGAAGGCCTCACACACTCCAGGATGACCTTGAACTCTCTATGCAGCGAGGATGACCTTAAACTTCTGATAGCCTGTCCCCACCTCCCGCGCCTGTGCCACCTTGCCTAGTTGTGACGCGGTACTGGGGATGGAACCCAGGGTCTCAGTCTCAGCACGTAAGGACAAGCACCTAACAAACTGAGTTACATTCCAAGCCCTCACCTCCACCCCAACTTGTTTTGAGACAAGGTCTTTCTGTGTAGCCCTGACTGGCCTGGAACCTTCTATGTAATCCAGACAGGCCTGGAACTCAGAGATCTGCCTGCCTTTGCCTCCTCCAGAGTGCTGGGATTAGAAAGACTTGTGCCAGTACCTGTGACCCTTATGGTTTTATTTTGAGAAAGAGTCTCAGTAAGCTAGCTAGCCTAGCCTTGAGTTCACCCTGTAGTTCAGGCAAGTCTCTCCCCCCCCACCCCCTTTGGTTTTGGTTGTTTGGTTTTTGTTTTTTAGGACATGTTTTCTCTGTGTAGCCCTAGCTGTCCTGGAACTCTCTCTGTAGACCAGGCTGGCCTCAAACTCACAGATATCCACCTGCCTCTACTTTGTGAATGCCAGTGTACCCTGCTCCTGGGCAAGTCTTGTATTTAGGGTCCTTGGACCTCAGGCTCCTGAGTAGTGAGCTGAGCCATGCATGTAATATAACACAACCCAAATGAAATAAACTCGATTACGAACTGAAAGGAGCTATAGGCAGGCTAGCCAAAAGCCACCATGAGCCAATGGTGATAGCTTTTATGTTCAAGGGCAGCACTCAATACTGAGTATGACAAATCAATCCAATCACATGATCTCTTTGGGGACCTACAAATGCCAGGTGAACAAAGAGAAGGTAAGTAACACAAGCCAGGCGATCGGCTTTTCGCAGCTGTGTAGTAAATGTAGAAAATGAATTATTGATGGAGAACTTATTCTTCTGTCGTCCAGGGTCGGCCCAGACACCTGTTAAAAACAAGTTCAAGGACAGACAAGATGACTCAATGGAAGGAAAGAACTGCTTGCCATCGAGGCTAAAGATCGGAGTTCAATCCCCAAGGAAAGAAAGAGAATGAATTCCCTTAAGTTGTCCTTGGCCAAGGCTCCTGCACTGTAGCACTGCCCGCCCCCCCCCCCAATACAAAATAAGTAAGTGGAAGGAAAAAAAAGTTCACGGACTAGAGGCGTAGTTCACTTGCTGTACTTGTCTAGCATACAAGTTCAACTCCCCCCCCCCGACTAGAAACAAAAGCGTAAACTCTGTGCAGTGACTCATTCTTGTAATCTCAGTACTTGAGAAGCTAAATTAAACCAAACTAAAAGAGAAAAGAAAAGAAGAGAGAGAGGAAATGAAAGATAAACCAGGCTTAACCCACTAGACAGCTATCAAACACTGAGCCAAGTCTCTGGTACTATTAGAAAATATAATTACAGCCCAACCTTGTGGTGCCAGCCTGCAAGATGAGGGAGGCTGAGGCCGGAGAATTGAAAGCTGAAGGTCTGTCTGGGCTACAGAATTAGTTCAAGGCTATCTTGCGGTAAATGAGTAAGATGTTATCTCAAAAATATGTTTTTAAGTTAAAAAGAAAGACCTGGTCTACAAGGCAAGTTCCAGGATAGCTAGGACTGTTACACAGAGAAACCCTGTCTGGAAAAACAAAAACAAACAAACAAAATTTTAAAATCTATTTTCAATTTAAAATTTTATATCAACTTTTGTTCTAATGAGATAAAAGCAATACCTAATCCAATGAGGTCTTGAGACCTTTTAAATCAGTCAGTGAAGCTGGACCTGGGGGCATGCTCCTGTCATACCAGCAAGAGACTAAGGCAGGAGAATTGCTGTGAGTGTAAGGCAGTACTGGGCTACATAACAAGCACCAGGCCAGCCAGAACTATATATCAAAAGTAGAAGTCAGCCAGGTGTTAGGGGCACATGCCTTTAACCCCAGCACTTGGAAGGCAAAGGCAGGTGGATCTCTGAGTTTGGAGCCAGCCTGGTCTACAGAGTGAGTTCCGGGACAGCCAGGACTACACAGAGAAACTCTGTCTCAAAAAAAAAAAAAAAGTCCAAGCCAGGTGGTGAATTACACCTGTCATCTAGGGTGTGGGAGTGTGAGGCAGGAGGATCAGCCTCATCTACATGGATTCCTGGAACTGGAATCGTAGGTGATTGTGAACCACCAAGTAGGGGTGCTGGGAATAGAACCTGGGTCCTCCAGAAGAGCAGGGTTCATCACTGCTAAACCATCTCTCTGGCACCATCAAGTTTGTTTTTGTTTCTGTTTTGAGACCTGGTCTCACTGGGTTGCCCTGTCTTAACTATGTTCTGCCAATTCTGTTCCAGGCTGGCCTAGAATTTACAAAGCGCTGCCTGACTCTGCCTCCAAAATGCTGCCATAGATTTTTAAACGTCTGGTAGTTAGGACCAATTTAACAGAAGGTCAGGCTCTGAGATGTTCCTGTGACACTGAGATGCTTTGGAGTTGACGTATCATCTGTGTGAGAAGAATTTGCTTCTATCTCCGTTATACCACTGTAAAGCATTTTAAACTTGGACCAACACAGAGTGATTTTTCAAGGTTGTTACCCTTTACGAGTCCTGAGTCCCTTCATGGGTCCTGTATTCCAACTTTTGTCCCTTTGGGCTCTTGTGACTGCCAAGATCACATTGTAGGTTCCTAGTTATCTCTTCTAAATCAGTGGAGCGCCTTCGCCCAAATCGGCACGCCTGCTGGGCTCATCACTCCAAAGTCTTTAAAAATGAAGCCTAGTTGAGTCTTCAGTATCTTTTAGAATGTGGCTTCTTAAACATTCCATCCAGTCTGCTTAACTGTGCTCAGTGGAGGGGTGGCCGGCATCACCACGGTCACCCGCACCCACCAGGAAAGCCCTCCTGCTTTAATTCTGCAGGAGAAGGTCCTTGGCAGGACCCATTCCTCATGCTTTTCAGGCACAGAGGAGGAGGTTTGGGGGACACACAGAGTCATTCACCATGATTGGCTGTGAGAAGGCTAGGTACCTAAAACGGGGACGCTAGGACCAGCAAGATGGCTCAGCAGCTAAAGGTGCCCGTGGCGCAGGTCCAGTGACCTGAGTTCAAGCCCTGAACCCATGGTGGATGGGGAGAACTGACTTTTGAAAGTTATCCTCAGCCGGGCGGTGGGCGCAGGCCTTTAATCCCAGCACTCGGGGGGCAGAGGCAGGCGGATCTCTGAGTTCGAGGCCAGCCTGGTCTGCAAGAGCTAGTTCCAGGACAGTTAAGGCTGTGACACAGAGAAATCGTGTTTGAAAAAAAAAAAAAAAGAAAAGAAAAAAGAAAAAAAGAAAGAAAAAAGAAAGTGATCCTCTGACTTCCACATACGCACCTTCGCATGGTGCATGCCTACATTCACCTCCTAACCGCCCCCCACAATACAACAAAGCTTAATTAAATAGGGGACATTAAAATGGAAGAAATGGCTGAGATCTTGAATATACCAAACTACTCTCGGCTCTCTTAAAGCATCCACCTATAGCCAAATTCTGAGGTACCAACTTTCAGTTCCAGCATTCCAGAGGCTGATGCAGAAGAATTCCTGAGTTTCAAGTTCAGCCTAAATTATACAATGAGACCTTGTTTTTGTTTTTGTTTTTGTTTTAAAAAAAAAGGGGGACTAAAGAGATGGCTCAGTGGTTAAGAGCTGCTCTTGCAAAGGACCTGGGTTAAATTCCCAGCACTTGCATGGTGGCTCACAACTGTTTGTAGATCCAGTTCTAGGGGATCTGGCACCCTCACACAGATGTACATGCAGGCAAAACACAAGTGCACATAAAATAAAAATAAACAAATTATTTTTAAAAAATGGCAAAAAAGTACCTTGCTATGTCATGTTGCCTATTCTGTTTCATATGTGACCCCTTAGAATCTTTCCCTATTCTATTCACTACATAAATGCCCTTTCTTGTTTCATTCTAGCCCAAGTAGTACTACCTCTTCTCAAAAACAAATTGGCCTGTCATGGTGGCACACGCTTTTCATCTCAGTACTAGGAAGATGGAGGCAGCAGGTAGCTTTCTGTGAGTTCGAGGCCAGACAAGGCTACAGAGTGAGTCCTGATGTCAAATAAACGAACGAACAAATAGGTCCAGATTCAATTATGTATTTAAGACAGTTTGAGATGTTTTCTGTCTCCTGCAATCAAAATATTATGTCAGAATATTAAAAGAAAGTGAGCTTTTACAGCACTAGTAATGTAACTCTGAGCTCCATGAGTTCAGTAGCAGGTATATTGGATTCTGCCCAAGGGAGTTATGAAGGGCTTCATGCAGAAAATGACATTTGAATTACAACCTTCTATTTGCAACGTATTGATGAAGTACAAGGACCAAACCAAATTAATCAGATTTCTCCACTGCAGGCTTTCTGGACGCCATTACTGATGTAAATTATAACTCTATCTGAGCGGTGTACTGGTTAGTAAATTTAACTATCTCTAGGAATCCAGTTGGCACAGGAGACAGTATTTGGTACTAGTAGATACTGAAAGCAAAGAATAAGACCATCCTGGCCAATTTAGCAGTCAGCCTTATGAAAACCATGAAGGGTGTTGGAAACATTAATTGTTTAAGAGGAAAGCTCACTTTGTTGCTTAGCCAGAGCTTGAATTAGGATCAAGTGATTTTTCTGCCTCAGCCTCCTAGGGCGTTGGGACCACAGGTGTATGCCACTATGCCCAGTTAACAATTTTTAACAGAAAGAGAAATCTCTAGTAGCTGTCTTTTTCGGTACTTGCATATTTATTTTATTTTATTAAATGTATTTTGTGTGTGCCCATTCCATGGCACATGTGTGGGAGTCATTTCTTTCCCTTCTAAGTTTGGCAGCAGCAACTTTACCCTCTGTGATGGTACCCACAGGCCGTTAGGAGGTGTGGCCTTGTTGGAGGAAGTGTGTCACTGTGGGGGCGGGTTCTTCGGACTCATAGGCTCAAGCTATGCCCAGAGTAGCACACAGTCTCTTTCTGCTGGCTGTGGATTCAGATGTAGAGCTGTCAGCTGCCTCTCCGGCACCATATCTGCCTGCAGACGGCGATACTTTCCATCATGACAGTAATGGACTCTGAAACTATAAGCCAGCCCCAGTTACAAGTTTTTCTTTATTTTGTAAGAGTTGCCACGGTTGGGAGAACTGGCCCCATCCCTTGCCCAGGGAATTTCAGGAGAGCTGGTCCCAGGGGCAATGGCATGGGAGAGCCAGAAACCTGGCCTCTCCCCTCATCTGGCCAGAGGGGGAAGCCTGTTCTGGTGGCATGGATAGGAGAAAGCTGGCAGGCTGACCAACTCAGCTGCCACACAGTCCCAGATCCAGGTCTTTGAGTTGGCCCACCCCAACATCTTCCCCAATTAGGAGCTGCAAGAGCATGTCAAGGGGTGGATCATGCAAATCCATAGCTTCAGGATACCCTGTAACTCAGGGGAAGAGAGGAGATCTGAGAGTCTCTGAGAGGGTCTAGTATTGACAATGTGGCAGAAGCCAGAGGCCTTGAACTAGCCTAATGCCTTATTATAATAAACATTTGCAAATAAGTGTTTGGGCTGATTGGGCAAAGGGGTACATTGCAGGGCACCCTGCAACTTCCAGTGCCGCTAATGAGCGGGTATGTGATGTAGAGTTGGAAAAGATGGAGGAGTGGAGTAGTCCACATTCAGAATGCTAAAGCTGATGGGGGGCAAATGGGATTTTTGTTTTGTTTCCTCCTTTTCTTTCCTAATTATTAATTTTTCAATTAACTTTTTAGGAGGGAGGCTACGAGGATGGAGGGCAGTTGTGGAAGCAGTGGGGTTGGGTGCATGACGTGAAAGACCCAAAGATTAAAAAAATATGTTATTTCCCGGGTGGTGGTGGCGTACACCTTTAATCCCAGCACTCAGGAGGCTGAGGCAGGCGGATCTCTGTGAGTTCAAGACTGGCCTGGTCTATAAGAGCTGGTTCCAGGGCAGGCTCCATAGTATATATATATATATATATATAATATATAATATAATATATTATAATATAATATAATAATCTATAATATTATATTATTAGTATTAAAATGAAGAAAAAGAGTTGCCATGGTGTCTCTTCATAGCAATAGAAACCCTAACTAAGACAGCCACTGAGCTATCTCTGACCCTAAATATATTATTTAAGATAAAAGGACTTTTTTTTTTTTTTGAGACAGGGTTTTTTCTCTGTAGCTTTGGAGCCTCTCCTGGAACTAGCTCTTGTAGACCAGGTTGGCCTCGAACTCTCAGAGATCCACCTGCCTCTGCCTCCCGAGTGCTGGGATTAAAGGCATGCGCCACCACCACCCGGCGATTTCAAGGATTTAGGATAAATACCTGTTGCCTGTTGTGTAAGCATGAGGACCCGAGTTCAGAGCTTCAAAACCCACGGACCGAACGAACTTTCTTTCTTTCTTCTCTTTCTCTCTCTCTCTCTCTCTCTCTCTCTCTCTTTTGAGACAGAGTTTATCTGTGAAATAGCCCTAGCTATCAGGATTAAAGACATGTGCCAGCTCCGCCAGCCAGGATGGAGCTTTCTGACCAGCCAGTCTAGGCGGCAGATGAGGGCTGATTCAGTGAGAATAGCTGCTTCAAGCAAAACGAAACAAAAAGGCAAAGGAGGTGTGATTAAGGAAGACCCCTGACTCCAGCCTTCTAGCCTCTATATTTCATGTACACAGACTTATATACCACACACAAGTGCACATGCATGGGCACCTGTATGCACACAAACAAATACAGCTGAATGTCCTATCTGGGGCATGTTCAAGGCAGCTTCTTGACTAAGTCAAATCCATCAACTAATCTCTCCAGTCGAGATCCTTTTTCTGGGATCCTAGAGAAAGTTCAACAAATAAAAGATAACCATGAGCAAATGTGAAAAATCATAAAATGTTTTAAAGTATTGCCCACTGAATGTCTAAGGAACACCTGTGAACCTGCAGACCCCCGTGATGAGCTAATGATTCCTTTGTATTTGTTAAAGCACGTACACTGTGCTCTCTACCTCCCAGCGCCCCTCCATTCCAGGAATATCCTGAAATAGACAGTTCTTCCAGCTCCAGCTGTCTAACAGGAGCAACTGGCAATCATTCTGCAAGTGAGAAACCTAAAGAGTTAAGCATTGCTACCTCATTGAGACAGAATCGAGTTTCTCCAGCCCAGTTACAATTACTGACAGTACAGCTCCACATGCCCTCAATAAAGAAGTCTCTTGTTTCTGAATTAAGTCTATGAATAACGTGACAATTAAAGCTCAAAAGGAAAAGAGACCAGAAATGATCGTATACATACACATCCTTTAGCATCCAAAGAAAAATATGTAACTTTGCCATAAATGGTTTTCAAGAAAGTCTTAGTTTATATTTAAGACAACAGGAATAAAAAGATTAAGAAAGGGAGTTGGGGAGATGGCTCCATGGCTAAGGCACTTGCCACTCAAGCATAAAGACTGTAGTGCACAGCTCCAACACCATCATAAAATATGGGCAGGGCCCATAATCCGGACACTCTGGAGGCAGAGACAAGGGATCCCAGGGAAAGTTGGCTAGCTAGACTAACCAGACTCCACAAGAGTTCAGTGAGAAACTCAATCTCAATAAATAGATATAGAGGATACTCTTTACCATTTCAAGTCTCCACATTCATCCTTATGTGCATATGCACACACATACATTCATTCACACATATACACATATGTATATGTCTCCAAAACATTAATAAAGGAAATAAAAATGCTATTCAGAGAAGGGAGAAAAACCTTAAAGTCTTCCTCTCTAAGAGTAAACTGTAGCTGGGCAGTGATAGCGCACGCCTTTAATCCCAGCGCTCGGGAGGCAGAGCCAGGTGGATCTCTGTGAGTTCGAGGCCAGCTTGGTCTACAGAGTGAGCTCCAGGACAGCCAAAGATACACAAGGAAACCCTGTCTCAAAAAACAAAACAAAACAAACAAAAAGGGTAAACTGTAAGCCCAGGGTGGTAGTATACATCTGGAGAGGCTGACATGAGGACCCTAAGTGTCTTACTTAAAGGTTACTATTGCTGTGATGAAACACCATCACCAAAGCCACTTGGGGAGGAAAGGGTTTATGTGGCTTATGCTTCCACATCACTGTTCATCACTGAAAGAAGTCAGGGGAGGAAATCAGGCAGGACAGGAACCTAGAGGCAGGAGCTGATGCAGAGGCCATGAAGGGGTGCTGCTTACTGGCTTTCTCCCTGTGGCTTGCTCAGACTGCTTCTCTTCTCCTCTCCTCACCTCTCCTCTCCTCTCCTCTCCTCTCCTCTCCTCTCCTCTCCTCCTCATTTTCCTTCCCCTCCTTTTTCTCCTCCTCCTCCTTCTTTTTTTTTTTGTCTTTTAATTTTTGTTTCTTGAGACAGGGCTTCTCTGTATAGCCTGGCTCTCCTGGAACTCGTTCTGTAGATCAGGCTGACCTCAAACTCACAGAGATCTTTCTGACTCTGCCTCCTGAGTGCTTTGATTCAAGGCCACCACCACAGGTTCTCAGCCTGTTTTCTTATAGACCCAGAAGCACCAGCTCTGGACTAGGGCCTCCCCCATCAATACCTAATTAAGAAACTGCTCTGCATGCTTGCCTGCAGCCTGATCACATGAAGGCATTTTCTCAGTTGTGGTTTCCTCCTCTCAGATGACTATAGCTTGTGTCAAATTGACATATAATAGCCAGAACCCAAAGCTTGAGGCCAGCTTGGGATACATAGCAAGATTCTATCTCAAAACAAAATGAACTAAAACAAAACCTGAAGCCTTGATTCCACTGGATTCTTATGTCAGTTCATAATTTTTTATTCCTTTTATTTTCTTTTCAGTGCTGGAGACAAACTCAACGCTGACACATGCTAGGTACATGCTCCATCACTGAACCATACCCTTGTAGTGATATTTTGTTTGTGTTTTAACAAATAAAGCTTGCCTGAAGATCAGAGTGCAGAACTAAGCCACTAGAGGCCAGGGAGTGGTGGCACACACCTTTAATCCCAGGACTCCGAGTCAGAGGCAGGCAGATTTCTGTGAGTTCAAGGCCAAACGGTGTTGTAATAATATAGTTTCTCTGTGATTTATTTCAGGTCTGGGCAGCCGGAAAACGAACAAGCAGTCTTCAGCCACAGATAGTGCACCAATGTGGGGCTGACTACATCCGCATAAAATCTGAGAAAGCTTGAAAAGTAATTCTGGGGGCTGGATAGATGGCTCAGTGGTTAAGAGCACTGACTGCTCTTACAGAGGACCCAGGTTCAATTCCCAGCACCCACATGGCAGCTCACAACTGTCTGAAGATACAGTTGCAGGGGATCTGACACCTTCACACCAATGCACATAAAATAAAAAAAAAGAAAAGTAATTCTAGACACAAAAGAACAGAGTTAAGCAGGGCTTCTTGGTATCTGGCATAGTTTTTCAAATGGACTCTGTTTGCTGGCAGCAAGCAGGAGCATCATAGCTCCTTTAAGAGAGGTCTTCCTGATTCAGCATTAGCAGCAAAAAACTGTGGTTTTGAAACGGAGGCTTCCTGGTTCATGCTAGTTGAACAAGCCACTCTGGCTCTTTCCAGAGACCGAGCACTTAAATGGGGTTTGTGAGCAGCATGATACTAGTTGCTTAATGGTGACATAGACCCACTGAGACCCTGGACCGGGACACCGTGCAAGGCTCTCAGAAGCAGCAAACATGCCTCTGCCATGTTGGACTGTGCAGAGCCAACAGGCAGGGCCACAGAGTTAGTCCTAGCCATGCCTGCTTAGCATTTAAAAAAAAAAAGTACTCCTGAACAAAAAAGGATCACAGACAATAAGACAGATTTGGACATAAAAGACCTCTAAATGAGACACAGTGTGTTTAAAAAATGTATGTAGGCTTAGGAGAGAGAAGAAAAAGAGTATAGAGAGTTATAAAAAGAAGTAAATTGTCTTAAAAAAATAAAACAAAGTCTTTAAAGAGACGGAATACAGACAGTAATAGATTAAAGGAGTAAAAGAAATAAGTCATGTAAAGATAGAATAGACACAGAGAGTCTGGATTATGTACATTATTGTGCTTTCTTTGGATTTTTTGACTGTTAATGACTTAAATACAGAAAGACATTTTATTGTACAAGCTACTAAGCTAATCCAACATATGTATTTTAAAGGTATCATCACTTCAAAATTTGGATCTAACGCTATGTTGTTTAGAAAAGAGGTTCTGCTTTTTTTCCACAGAGGATGAGAACCTGTGTATTCCTTCCAGACTAATGTGGTTCGATGGAACAAGACTCCCTGAAAAGTCTCCATAAACCCCTAAAATTACTTCACCCAACAAAAAGCAGGAAGCAGTTTGGAGAGAACTATGCCAAAATTCACTAAATGATTGTTTATAAATGTTTGTTTACATTTAAAGGGGGATATGCTATAGAGATGAATACTTGGTATGAATCTTGGTTTATTTATACAAATTTAAGGTCAATTGTGTTATAGGTATATTTCTGCTCTTGATTAAGGTATTGTGTTTGTCTAGCTCATTTAAAATGTAATGTATAATTAAGAAATACAGGTTAATAGACAGTCATCTATAAAATCAAACTTGTAGTCATGTTAGTTAGGTTTTCTAGATATATAAAGATATATTTCAGTTAGATAGATATTCTTCAACCCTTTCAAAGACCTTCAGACTATGGCATTTAAAATGTTTTAAGAACTTATGACTTTTCTCAACAATGAGACACATCTGCTTCTGGCAGCACCAATCTACTTCAAGAGGATGATGCCCATCAAAGAGGTTCCATATAGAGTTTACTAGCCATTTGGGCAAGAAACTGCTCTTGCCTAGACTGCTTGATGTTATGTTGTATGAACTGGACATGCAGGACCCACAGAAAAAATGACTACTGAACTTGCCAAAAAGTGAGACAGTCCTTCAGGGTTCCTGCTTCACAAAAGAACTGCCAGACATTTTGCAAGAAACAGAAGAAAGCAATTGATGAACTTTGCCAGTACAAGGCAAAACAGATCTTCAAATTTCCTGTTTCATGGAAAAGTCTGCCAAATACTATGGGCCTGTAGACTAAAGATGGATGCCCCAATGTTACAAAAGAACTTTGGGTGACTGTCCGGGCAGCGAGATGTCTCTGTCAATTCTAGAGTTTTGTAAGTTGCTTACAATGCACTTCCTGTTAACTTAGGTAATATTATATCCTTCTGGAGTCTTTGATGGAGTTAAAGAATAGCTAGTTATAATTATAGTTTTTCTTAGTTATAATAAAAGATAAAATAGATATAAATATTATAACTATAATTCTTGCTTAATAACTGTTTTGTTGTATGTAATCTTGCTATGTTAAAGTTAAAACCTTCCTTTTATTTAGACAGAAAAGGGGAGGTGATGTGGGATTCCTCTCTGTAGGCTGTGAATATCATTGATAAATAAAGAAACTGCTTTGGGCCTGTTGCAGCACAGAGTAGGGTAAAGCGGGGATTCCAAGCAGATAGAGGAGAGAGTAGTCAGAATCAGGGAGACACCATGTAACTGCAACAGAAGACAGACACTGGATGGAAACTTACCAGTAGGCCACAACCATGTGGCAATACACAGATTAATAGAGATGGATTAATTTAAGATATAAGAGCTAGTCAATAAGAAGTGTGAGCTAATAGGCCAAGCAGTGCTGTAATAATATAGTTTCTGTGTGATTTATTCCAGGTCTGGGTGGCCAGAAAAGGAGCAGCCTCCAACTATAGATCATGGCATATATGTGGTGCTTAGATGACAATCTACAGGAAGGTCTTTCTTTGCACCATAAAGGGCCCAGCTTGGTGCAAGCATTTTTACCTATTGAGCCATTTTGTAGATTCCACTGTTTCGGTGGGGTTTTGTCGTTATTATTGTTGGTTTTTCAAGACAAGGTTTCTCTGTGTAGCCCTGGCTGTCCTAGAACTCACTGTGTAGACCATGCTGGCCTTGAATTCACAGAGATCTATCTGCCTCTGCCACCCAAGTGCTGGGATCAAAGGCGTGTGCCACCACACCCAGATTAACTGTTTATTTGAAATAAAACAATCCAGCCAGCCTGGTCTACAGAGCGAGGTCCAGGACAGGCTCCAAAGCTACACAGAAAAACTCTGACATGGAAAACCAAAATCAGAAAATAATTTAATTAATTAATTATTAAAACGATCCAGCTACTCCTCCATTGCATCACTCCAGGAAAAAACAAATCAAGGAATACAGTTATTCCCACTTTTCACCAACAGCAAAGTTGGAAAAGGAAAAATTCAAAAGTTAAGCCACTTTTTTTCCTGCTGCCAGGCAATGTCTCATATATTTCAGGCTGGCCTTGAACTCACTATTATCCAAGGCTGTCCCCAAACTTTTGATCCTCCTGTTACCTCCCAAATGATGGTATTACAGGAATACGTCATCACACCCTGGTTAAAGCTATTCTTGAATTAGGAAATTAAGACTAAGAGAACAAGGAAGATTCAGGTAACCAACAGGAACTGAGAATATGGATAAGACCACAAGGGTACAGGAAGGTATGAGATGGACTGACTCCAGTGAGCGTACCCAGAAAACATTAGGTCTCGCGGGGCATTACTCTGTCATGGACTGCAGTGCTTTCCTGACACAGCGTGCATACATCCTTGGAAGCAATCTCCAGCACTGAGGAAAGGAAAGGAAAAGAAAAGGCCAACAAACAGGTGTGTGTGTGTGTGTGTGTGTGTGTGTGTGTGTGTGTGTGTACACGTGCTTGCAAGGACAGGTGTGTGCCATGTGTGTTCGTATAGGTGGAGTTTTTTGACAGGGTTTACCTGTGTAACAGTCCTGGCTGTCTTGGAACTCTTTGTAGACCAGGTTGGCCTCGAACTGACTGAGATCCACCTGCTTTTGCCTCCCAAGTGCTGGAATTAAAGGCGTGCGCCACCACTGTCAGACTGTACCACCACTACCTGATGCAGGAAAATTTTTTGTTGGGACCACCAGCTCCCAAATAACCAAACAGAGGCTTATTATTAATTATTAATGCTTGGCTGAAAGCTTAGGCTTGTTCTTAACTAGCTCTTATTTCTTGAATTGACCCATTTCTACTTATTTACTTGCTGCCATGTGACTCACAGCTTATTCCCTCATTTTGTACATGTCCTGCTTCCTCTTCATCTGACTGGTGCCTCTCTGCCCTTCTTTGTCCCAGCATTCTTTTTACTCCAAAAATCCTGACTACCTACTGACTGTTTAGCTTTTTTATTAAACCAATCACAGTGACATATCTTCACATAGGCCGGGTGGTGGTGGCGCACACCTTTAATCCCAGCACTCGGGAGGCAGAGGCAGGTGGATCTCTGTGAGTTCGAGGCCAGCCTGGTCTACAAGAGCTAGTTCCAGGACAGGCCCCAAAGCTGCAGAGAAACCCTGTCTTGAAAACAAACAAACAAACAAAAAAAAAAGACATATCTTCACATAGTATAAAGGAATATCTACAATTCCCCCTTTTGTCTAATTAAAAAAGAAAGGTTTTAATTTTAACATAATAAAACTATAGACAGCCAGGAGGCAGAGGCAAGTGGATCTCTGTGAGTTCGAAGTCAGCCTGGTCTATAAGAGCTAGTTATAGGTCAGCTAGGACTGTAACACAGAGAAACATTGTCTCAGAAAACAAAATAAAACTATATATATGTGTGTGTGTTGATAGCATTTTATATAATATAATAAATTTATAATATAATTGAAGAAAATAAGTCATTGAGTCACAGATACGAAACCATACAATTGTCTCTATAGTTATTTTCAGGGTAGATGATATTGATGATGTGAAGTTATCAAGCCTGTGTGGTATCTCATACTCACAATCTCAGCACTTGGGAGTAAAGTCAGTAAGGTAAAGAGTTCAAATCCAGCGTGAGCTGTAGCATGAGATCCTGACTCAAAGTCAGGACTGGTAAGATAAGAGTGAAAATGGGGAGGCTGGAGAGATGGCTCAGCAGTTAAGAGCACTGACTGCTCTTCCAGAGGACCCGGGTTCAATTCCCAGCATCCACATGGCAGCTCACAACTGTTTGAAGATCCAGTTGCAGGGGATCTGACACCTTCACACCAATGCACATGAAATAAAGTTTTAAAAAAAAAAAGTGAAAGTGGTTGCCACGAAGCCTGAAGAGCTGGACCTGCGTGGAAAAAGAGCTGATGAGTCCTCTGCCCTCACATTCCTGCCAGGGCAGAAACATTCCCGCTCCGCAAACACACACTAGATAAATAAACAAAATGCAATTTAAAAACAACAACAAAGGCAGGGCGGTGGTGATGCACGCCTTTAATATATTTTAATGCACGATAGTGGCAGAAGCAGGCAGATCTCTGAGTTTGAGTCCAGCCTGGGCTACCCAGAGAAACCGTGTTTCAAATAAACACACACACAAACAACAACAACAAAAAGAAACAGAGTGGCCCGGTCAGGTGTGATGGAACATTCTTTTAACCTCAACAATCAGGAGGCAGAGACAAGGATATCTCTGTGAGTTCAAGGCCAACCTACTCCACATTGTGAGTTCCATGACAGCCAGGGCTACGCTGAGAGACCCTGTTTCAAAAAAAAAAAAAAAAGAAAGAAAAGAAAAGAAAAGAAAAGAAAAAGAAAAAGAGAATGTATAAAAAACAGTTCAAACAACAACAGCGTGTAGAGGAGGACAAACAACACCCAGAGAAGCTGCCAACCATCCACAGGGGGTGCTGCTGCTGCTGCTGCTGAGAGCAGCCACGAAGCTGCCAGAGGAGAGGGCCATCCCAACTGCACAGCTCAGAAACCTCAGACCCATCCTTGCCTTGGTCCTCACGAGGGAACTGAAAGAAACGTTCAGTTACAGCACTCTGGGTTTCTGACAGAAGGAACTAGCTCTAGGGAACTAAAATCTGAAAAGAGAACTAACTGGGTGGCTCAACCTCTGCCATCCAAGCGCCAACGCTGGAGAATTCAGCTGGCGTACTGACTGACGGCTGAGATCTGGGGTTTGGCCCTAACTCTTCGGATAACTGCTGGAAGATCTTGAACAAACCTTCAGCTCTCAGAATCCAGTTTTGTATGTGTGACAGAGGCAGAGAGAGAAGTATCAGGGAGATCAGGGGCAGCCACAGCAACTGAGTGAGTTCCAGGCCAGGCTGGGCTATAGAGAACTAAAAAGGAAAGAAAAAAAAATTCAACCATGAATCCTTTCCATTTTGTCCTGTTTGTTTTTATTCTCTCTCCCTTTACAAACATTGTAGTTACAAATATTTGCACATTTTCTTCTGTACTGTTTGACGAGGGATATCATATTCTTTTACTTCTTTTTCTACCAAAAAACATCATTCTTAAACATAGCCATAGCATTATACAACAGCCAAGACCTCCAGCACAGATACACAGAGATCTCACCCACGGTTCCTCTCCAGCTTTGTCGTTTGTCCTAACAACATTCAGCCACTCTTTCCAGGTCCAGAATCAAATCCAAGATCACACAGCAGCTTTAGTTTTTTTGTAATTCTTTTTTTTTCAATTAATTAATTTTATATCCTGATCCATTTCCTCTCCCCCCACTCCCAGTTCTCTGTAGCTTTGGAGCCTGTCCTGGAACTAGTTCTTATAGACCAGGCTGGCCTCGAACTCACAGAGATCCGCCTGCCTCTGCCTCCCAAGTGCTGAGATTAAAGGCGTGTGCCACCACCGCCCGGCTTGAGATTCTTTTGTATCCTTAATTTTTTTTTTCTTTTGAGAGAGGGTCTTACTACTATGTAGCTCTGTCTGTCCTGGAGCACAATTTGTTGACCAGGCTGACCTCAAACTCAGAGATCTGATTGCCTCTGCCTCCTGAGTGCTGGAATTAAAGGTATGTGTCACCACCACCTGACAATGCTTTTTTTTGTGCTTCCTGATCTTCACATGACTCAAAAGATCAGTTATTTTACAAAATGGTTCTCCATTTGGGTTTATTTGACATTTCTTTGTGACTAGATTCAGTACATGCAGTTGGTAGAATTACCACTGCAGTAATGTCATGTCTTCATGTGATATTTAATAGAGGTGGCTGCATTAGGATGCCAGTCTTCAGGCACCTAGACCTGGACACAGGCTAATGTAAGCTGTGGGTGCTGGGTAATGTAAGTTCCTGGGTGCTGGGAACCAAAACTTGGGTCCTCTGGAAGGGCAGCAAGCACTTGTTTTTGTTGTTTTCTTTGAGACAAGGTCTCTCAGTGTAACCCTTGTTGTCCTGGAACTCACTACATAGACCAGGCCTGCCTCTGCCTCCTAAATGCTGGGATTAAAGTTACCCTCATTGCTTCTTATAGTAGGCATATAAAGTCATTTTGTCCCAACATAAGGACCTATAGGTTTTATGACTTGGTCAGGGAGGTATTAGTGAGTTTTCTTCACTATTTTCCCTATATAATTATTTAGTACCCAATGGAGAAACACACTGCCTGTCATCCACGGCTTTTAGCACCCATGACTTCATCCTTCTACACCGCTGGTTCTCAACCTTCCCCCCAGTGCTGCTGTGACTCCCTAATACAGTTTCTCATGCTGTGGTGAACGCCCCCACACACCAGAAAATTATTTTCATTGCTACCTCATTACTGTAATTTTGCTCCTGTTACGAATCCTAATGTAAATATCTGTGGTTTCTGATGGTCTTAGGCCTCTGTGAAAGCATTCTCCCTCTCAACAGGGTCACAACCCACTGGTTGAGAACCACTGTATTCCACACAGATTTCATACTCAATTATTGTTAGGAAAGATTTTCCCTTCTCCTGAATTTACATAGTTATGTATTTATAATTATGGTTTAATAGACTCTTATTTCATGCCTTATAACCCATTACTATTATTTTGATTAAAACATGGATTCTAAACCTTTTCTGTTTCAATTTAAACAGTTGTCAAGCTGAATAGGGGCGATGCACACCTTTAATCCCAGCATACAGGAGGCAGAGGCAGGCAGATTTCTAAATTCCAGGCCAGCCTGGTCTACACAGTGAGTTCTAAGACAGCTAGTTCTGTAACCTAGAGAAACCCTGTCTCTAAAAACAAGCAAGCAAACAAACAAAGAAACCAAAATTACAACTCATGTGCCAGCAAGAGGGTTAGGTAGGTAAAGGGGCTTACTGCCAAGCCTGGCAACCCATGCCCTATATCCAGGACCCACACAGTAGAAGGAACTCTTGCAAATTGAATTCACGACGGAGGTGAAACTGACTCTGACCTGCTGCTCTTCCCTTCCGTCTGCCTTCCAAGGGCTATGATTGTAGGCTTGTGCCAGCACACGGGCCACCACACACAGCAAATGTCTTTATTAACATATAAAAATGGGGGTGAAGATGGAAGTATGGCTCAATTGTTAAGAGCAATTTATTACCCAGCACCCACAGGGCAGTTTACAACTGTCTGTAAGTCCATCCAGGGGATCCAGTGTTGTCTCCTAGCCTCCTCAGGTACCTGGTGCAAACATATACATGTAGGTAAAACAGTCATACCCATAAAATAAATACATCTCCGTAGGCACACATGTGCTGTACAGACACACATGTGGGCAAAACACTCAGAAACATGAAATGAATACTAAAAATCAACGACAGCTAGGATCTAGCAGTATGTCTTTAACAACTGTACAGTGATATGAAATTCCCTGAGATCTCTTTTACACACATACACATGCACTAACACATGAGCACAGATTGTGCTTGCTATGGCATGTGTGTGGAGGTCAGAGGACAACGTACAGAAAGTTCTCTCCTTTCACCCTTTGGATAGCCAGGCTTGGCAGCAAGTGCCATTACCTGCTGAGCCATCTCAGCTTCTAATCTGTTTTGATGATAAACTTGTAAGTCCTGTGCAGCTAATAGTGTTGTGATTTTATTTCCTACATTAATACTAATAGTAAATGTTAAATACCAACTCCAAGTTAGTCACAACTAACTTGTCACACACACACACACATCAAGTAGGTCAGCTTTGACTCAAAAAAAGAATATGTGTGTGTGTGTGTGTGTGTGTGTGTGTAAGTCCTATCAATGGAGAAAGACTAAGTAAGATTTAAAAAGACACAGGTCTGAGCAAAAGGAGAAATGGTCTACAGAGCAAGTTCCAGAACAGCAGGAGCTACATGGAGAAATCCTGTCTCAAAAAAAAAACCAAAACAAAACAAAAACCAAAAAGCCGAAGATACTCAAGTCAAGATAGACCAGTCAGGGGAAACATCGGGATCAGGGGGAGGGGCATGAGGGCAAGAGAGGGTAAAAGTGATCAATCTGTATACTTGCATGAAATGTCACAATGAAACCAATCATGTACAATTATTAATTAATATGCATTAGCTTTTAAAAAAGAAAACAAGAAGACCTCTGAGTCCTAGCTAGGCCACACACGCTGGCTTGCTCCAATAATCCCCGTACTAAGGAGGCAGGAAAATCAAGACTTGAAGTTTATCCTTGGCTACATATCAAGTAGGAGGTCAGCTTGGACTGAATGAAACCCTACCTCAAAAAAAAAAAAAGAAAAAAGCCAGGTAGTGGTGGCTCATGCCTTTAGTCCCAGCATTCTGGAGGCAGAAGTAGGCAGACCTCTGAGTTTGAGGCCAGCCTGGTCTATAAAGTGAGTTCCAAGGCAGCCAGGGCTACATAGAGAAACCCTGTCTTGAAAAAGAAACAAAAAGGGCTATCCTCCTCGAGTTCTGCCTCTGTTCCTGATGCTGGCACTGGCTCAGAACTAGTTTGTCGGCCTATCGAGACTAACAGAAAAGAAACTGAAGTGAAAAGAAGAGAAGGGATTATTTTAAATCCCATAAAAATAGAGTAATGGGGCTATAGATAGGCTCTTGCAGAGGCCCAAGGTTTGGTTTCCAGCGCCCACATGGTAGTCACAACCATCTGGAACTCCAGTGCCAGGGGATCCCATGTCCTCTGCTGATTCCCCCTGCACCAAGACCAAGGAAATGTGGTGCACAGGCATACTGGAGGCAAAACACACAGAAAAGGAATTTTTTTCTCTTTTTTTTTTTAAAAATTTATTTTTATTGAGCTCTACATTTTCCTCTACTGCCCTCCCTGCCTCTCCCCTCCCCTTCAACCCTCTCCCAAGGTCTCCATGCTCCCAATTTACTCAGGAGATCTTGTCTTTGTCTACTTCCCATGTAGATTAGATCTATGTGTGTCTCTCTTAGGGTCCTCGTTGCTATCTAGGTTCTCTGGGATTGTGATTTGTAGGCTGGTTTTCTTTGCTTTATTTTTAAAAACCACATGTGATAATTGTCTTTCTGTGTCTGGGTTACCTCACTCAAAAAAAAAAATTTTTTTTTTCCAAGACAGGGTTTCTCTGTGAAACAGTCTAGCTATCCTGGAACTCGCACTCTGTAGACCAGGCTGGCTTCAGACTCACAGAGATCCACCTGCCTCTGCCTCCTGAATGCTGGGATTAAAGGTGTGCACCACCACCGCCTGGCCATGAATAATTTTTTGTTTGTTTGTTTTTTTTCGAGACAGGGTTTCTCTGTAGTTTTGGAGCCTGTCCTAAAACTTGCGCTGTAGGCCAGACTGATCTTGAACTCACAGAGATCTGCCTGCCTCTGCCTCTGCCTCCCAAGTGCTGGGATTATAGGCATGCGCCACCACCACCTGGCAAATAATTTTTTTTTCTTAGTGGAGTAATAGATGGTTGGAGAGGTGGCTCTGTGGTTAAGAGCGCTGGCTGCTCTTCCAGAGGACCCAGGCTCAATTCCCAGCACCCACATAGCAGTTTACAACTGTCTGTAACTCCAGTTTCAGAGGATCCAACACCCTCACAGACGCAGGTCAAACACCAATATACATTAAAAAAATCATTTAAAACATGGACTGTGGCTGGAAAGATGGCTCAGCAGTTAAGAGCAACGACTACTCTTCCAGAGGGCCCAGGTTCAATTCCCAGCACCTACATGGCAACTCATAACTGTCTGTAACTCCAAGATCTGACACCCTCACACAGACATACATGCAGGCAAACACCAATGCACATAAAATAAAAATTTAAAAAAAATGAAACAATCAAGTGATGGGCCAGAGAGATGGCTCAGAGAGTTAAGGTGCATGCTGACAAACCTGAGTTCAATCCCCAGGAACTTAGATGCAGAGAACAACATGACCTCCACATGTATGCTGTGGCACACACACACACTAAATAAATAACTACAATAATAATAATAGAGTCAGAGACAGTGGCCAGAATGTCTCTTAGAAGGCTTAGTAATGGAAAGACTTCCCTTCACTAGTCATCCAGTAGCTGTGACTTCTGAAATGCTAAGAATTGAAATGCTGGGCTGCAGAGATGGTTCAGCAGTTAGGAGCACTGGCTGCTCTTCCAGAGGTCCTGAGTTCAATTCCCAGCACCCACATGGAAGCTCACAGCCATCTATAATGAGATGTGATGCCCTCTTCTAGCATGCAAGCACACATGTAGCCAGAACACCGTATACATAATAAATAAACAAATCTTAAAAAAAAAAAAGAATGGAAATGTTAATAATTCAGTTTAACTAGGCATAGTGGTGCATGCCTTTAATCCAAGCATTAGGGAAGCAGAGGCAGGCAGATCTCTGTGAGTTCGAGTCCAGCCTGGTCTACAGAGTGAGCTCCAGGACAGTAAGAGCCACATAGTGAGACCCTATTTCAAAAAGGCAAAAACCAAACAAATCACCACCACCAACAACAAAAAGATAGGAGGTAGAAAGCAAGGAGAAAGACACCCAATATCATGTTCTAGCCTTAAAAACGCACACACACTTGCACATAAACTAACACATATGCACCAAAAAGAAAGAACATTAGTTCTGGTTAAAAGGGCTGAGGATACAGCTTAGGTTATCTGAGAACTGGTCTCAAATAAAAAAAAAAAAAAAAACACAAAACGTCCCAGTTTATCCGGAAGTAATCATGCATATCTGTGATCTCATGACTTGGTAGGGTGAGGCATCATAAATACAAGACCAGTCAGGGATGTAGTGAGTTCCAGGTCATTCTGAACTACTGAATGAGACCACGGTGAGAGAGGAGAGGAGGAGGAGGAGGGGCAGAGGAGAGGAATCCAGATTTCCAATTAGCAGGGTGTTGGGATGTACACATTAGATAGGAAGGTAAGGTATTAAGTTTGAGACCAGCTTGTGTTTCACAGTAAGATTTTGTCTCAGAGAGATAGAGTACTTCCCTAGCATATAGCACGCATGGAGCCTTGAGTTAAATGCCCAGCACCTAAATGAAAGAGTAAATGCATCTTTCTTGGGCACAATAGGACAGAAGCTCATGATAGGGCCTGGATTCCAACATAAGTCAGCTGACAACATTTGTTATTTTGTGTTATTTTTTCCTATAAATTAGACTCCTTTTGAATGAAGGGCTATGTGCATTTTCATATGTGTGTGCACTCCTGTGGGAGGCAGAGATCCTAGGAGGCTTTTCAGACATCTTGTTTTTGTTTTTGTCCCTCACTGTGACCTGTGGTTCACTGTGACAAGGTGCTTAATATTACGCTGTCTGTTTCTCCCTGCTAGTACTGAGATTACAAGTATTTGCCCCGTGCCTGGTATGGAATTGTGGCTTTGAACTCAGGTCCCCATGCTTGGGTGGCAAGCTATACCAACTGAGCTATCTTCCCAGTCCTATTTTTCTGCATTTATTTATTCTGTTTGCATGTGTGTGTCCATGTGCTACAACACACACGTGGAGATGGGAGGACAACTTGCAGGAGTTGGTCCTCTTCTTCCACCATGTGCCTTCCAATCCTCCCTCTGCAGATTTGGCAGAAAGCACCATCACCCGCTGAGTCAGCTCACTGCTCCGCCCTTTGCCCACCTTTCCTTTTTTTTTTTTTTTTAAGTTTAAGGTTTATTTAGTTTTACATTTTTTAAAATTTTTTTCCATGATATTTATTGAGCTCTACATTTTTCTCAGCTCCTCTCCCTGCCTCTCCCCTTCTTCCTTCAATCCTCCCCCAAGGTCCCCATGCTCCCAGTTTACTCAGGAGATCTTGTCTTTTTCTACTTTCTACTTCCCATGTAGATTAGATCTTTGTAAGTCTCTCTTAGTGTCCGCATTGTTGTCTAAGTTCTCTGGGATTGTGGTTTGTAGGCTGGCTTTCTTTGCTTTATGTTTAAAAATCACCTATGAGTGAGTACATGTGATAATTGTCTTTCTGTGTCTGGTTTACCTCACTCAAAATAATGTTTTCTAGTTCCATCCATTTTCCTGCAAAATTCAAGCTTTCGTTATTTTTTTTTCTGCTGTGTAGTACTCCATTGTGTAAATGTAGCACATTTTTTTTTTTATCCATTCTTCAATCGAGGGGCATTTAGGTTGTTTCCAGGTTCTGGCTATGACAAACAAAGCTGCTATGAACATAGTTGAGCACATGTCCTGTGGCACGATTGAGCATCCTTTGGATATATACCCAAAAGTGGTATTATTGGGTCTTGAGGAAGGTTGTTTCCTAATTTTCTGAGAAATTGCCACACTGACATCCATAGGGATTGTACCAGCTTGCATTCCCACCAGCAATGCAAAAGTGTTCCCTTTTCCCCACAACCTCTCCAGCATAAGTTGTCATCAGTGTTTTTGATCTTGGTCATTCATACAGGTGTAAGATGGAATCTCAGAGTTGTTTTGATTTGCATTTCTCTGATGACTAAGGATGTTGAACATTTCCTTAAGTGTCTTTCAGCCATTTTAGATTCCTGTGTTGAGAGTTCTCTGTTTAGGTCTGTACTCTAGGTCTGTACTCCATTTTTTTATTGGATTACGTGATCTTTTGGTGTCACTCATTCATGCCCAGCAGTGCTTAAGCATGCTTGGGCAGTCCGTGTACGGCAGTTCTCCAGTTGTTCCCATTCTGGGCAGTTACACAGCCTTCCTTTATGCTATCTATCAGCGTTTTCTGAGCCTTCCTCTTGGCCTTGTCCCGTGCCCTCCTCCAAGCAGTGCTGTCTTTAGGTATCTGCTGCCTGCCACTCATCCTCATAACATGGCCGGAGCCCCTCAAGCACCTGCCCTTGTCGTATCCTGTAGCTTACTTCCTTCTGTAGATGGAGCTCTTTCTTAATGTCGTCGCTGTGCAGCCTAGAGTCCTGAGGCATGCCATCTCAATCACATTCAGCCGCCGTTTTGAGGAGGTTTCTGTCCAGGTTTCAGAGTTGTAAAGCAGGCAGCTCAAGACAAGTGTAATTACATATACCTTAATTTTGTTGTTGTCGTTATGTCTCTTGCTGACCAAACAAGAGACAAGAACACGATAGAACATAGGTTAACATAAATGGGTTAATTTCAGTTATAAGAGCTAGTTAGGAACAAGCCTAAGCTATAGGCCGAGCTTTCATACTTAATAAGAAGTCTCGGTGTGATTTGTGAGCTGGCGGCCCCAAGGAAAGTCTGAGCACACTCTCTGCAGCCCAGGCTGGGCTTGAATCATGCCAATATTCCTGCTTCAGCCTCTGTGGTGCTGAAACTGCAGACAGGAGCCTGTTCAGTCTTATGTGACTGCCCAGAAGACTGCAGACGGGAGCCTGTTCAGTCTTATGTGACTGCAGACGGGAGCCTGTTCAGTCTTATGTGAGTCCCCAGAAGAATCACACAGTCCCAGTGCTCCTTCCTGCAGCCCTGGGTGCTACATAAACCAAGCAATTTGACTCTAATGTTTCCAGGACACTGTTGCAGGTTGAATATCCATGTAATAACAACATACAAGAGTTCTGGAAATTATCACTAGATTCGATAAGATATTTTCATATTTTACATATTTTCATATGTAATTTTTTCATTTTACATAAGAAAGACAGTGTTCTTGACAGTCTTCCAATTTAACTCCTGAATTTAAATGTTAGAAACAAAATAGATTTGAGCTGGAAACCTAGCTACATTATCACAGCGTAGCTCCTGAGAACACTGGTTTACAGACTAAAGAACCACAACACCCCAGTTGCACAGACCCCAAACACCCAAGCAGGAGCCCGTGGAATCTTCTGGCGCCTGCAAAATCACATGTGATCCCAGGCATGGCGGAAAATATCTGTAATGTCAGCCTCAGGAACCTGAGGCAGGAGGATCGCTGTTTGAGGCTAACTTTAGCTACATAGCAGGTAGGTCCTAGGCTAGTCCCAGTTAGAGTGAGACTTTGTCTCAGAAAAAAAAATTAAAGCTCTATGAATTGGTAAAAAAGTACTTAATTTTCTTAGATGGATGTAGAAACTCATACTTTTTTGTTTTATTTTGTTTTTCAACATAAGGTTTCTCTGTAGCTTTGGAGCCTGTCCTGAAACTCACTCTGTAGACCAGGCTAACTTTGAACTCAGAGACTGGCCTGCTTCTGCCTCCCAAGTGCTGGAATTAAAGGTGTGTGCCACCACTGCCAGGTGGAACCCCACACTTTAATTCCAGCACCTGGGCAGCTACAGTAGAAGCACTGTCACAAATTTGGTTTCATTTTTGTCATCCCAACAAGGACAGAGACAGGAAGATTCTGGAGCCTTTCCCGACCAGACAGTCTAGCTGAATTGGCAAATTTTAGGTTTAATGGGAGACCCTGTCTCAAGAAAATATGACAGTGCATGCCTTTAATCTCAGCACTCAGGGGGCAGAGGCAGGTGAATCACTGAGCGTTCGAGACCAGTCTGGTCTACAGAGGAAGTTCAGGACTATACAGGGCTACACAGAAACCCTATCTGGAAAAAACCCAAGGGAAGAAAGGAAAAAAAAAATTTTATTTCTTTAATTATGTTCTTGAATGGAAAAAATAAAACAAAACAATGTATGGAAAAAATAAATAAATAAATAAAAGAAACATAAAAAAAACCAAATCTTTTTTTTTGTTTGTTTGTTTTGTTTAAAATTTATTTATTTTTATTAAGTACACAGTGTTCTGCCTGCATATGTCCCAGCAGGCAAGAAGAGGGCACCATATCTCATTATAGATGGTTGTGAGCCACCATGTGGTTGCTGGGACTTGAACTCAGGACCTTTGGAAGTGTAGCCAGTGCTCTTAACCTCTGAGCCATCTCTCCAGCCCCCTTTTTTTTTTTAAATTTTATTTATTTATTATGTATACAATATTCTCAGTATTCTGTTAGAATGTATGCCTGCACAACAGAAGAGGGCACCAGATCTCATTACAGATGGTTGTGAGCCACCATGTGGTTGCTGGGAATTGAACTCAGGACCTTTGGAAGAGCAGGCAATGCTCTTAACCACTGAGCCATCTCTCCAGCCCCTAAAAACCCAAATCTTCATGAAAGATTAAAACAAAAGTGAAAAAAAAAACTCCATATTTCCAATGTTTGCAATGAGATCCTAAAAACAGCTAAATATGAAATAATCAATCCCTAAATATGTATAATACAACATAAGTCTTCTGTTCCCTTAAATTTCTGGTTATGGATCGCCAGATGGTTTAGCAGGGAAAGGCACTTGCCTAAGAGCCTGGTCAGAATTAAATTCCCAAGAACCCACATGGTGGGGAGATTCCCACAAGTTGTCCTCTGACCTTCAAACAATTTGAACTTGAGTGAACACACACACACACACTCATGCATATGCGCTCTTGCACTTGTGGGGAGACATTTAAAAATAAGCAAATTCCTGATTATAGCTTTTAAGAGTGTCACACAACAGATTTACGACACTTAGGTTTTCAAGATTATCTTGGCATCTATCAGTTCCCTTGTAAGCCTCCCGTGGACTTGAGCTAACCATAATTAGACCTAGCCTTCCAAGGAAGAACTGACCCTGGGGACATGGAAATTCCAGAACATAAGACCAACACGTCGCAGGGCTGGTGGCGGTGCCTTTAATCTCAGTGCTCCGGAGGCGGATCTCAGTGAGTTCGAGGCCATGCTTGGCTACAAAGCAAGTTCCAGGACAGCCACGTCTGTTACACTAAGAAAACCCTGTCTCGAAAAACCAAAGGGGGAAAAAAAGACCAACAGCCCTAACAGGAAAAGTTCCCTTTGAAGACAGTCAGCAGATGGCTGAGGAAGGAGGTTCACGAGTTCAAGGTCTGCCTCAGGCACCTTCCCCCAAATAGTGAGATTTATGTTGTGTGGGGGGGTATACATTCTTTGAAAGCCTTTTCAAAACGCAAAGAAAGGTCTCTGATCTTAATTGGAGGAGAGAATAACAGAACTACAAAATCTAAGAAAAATACTATATATTATGTTTAAAGATGACTAAACAGCAGGCTATAAGTAAGCAGTTGGTGGCAAGTACAAGGCCCTGGAATCGGATTCCCAGCCCTGGGGACGAGGAGGCGTGGTGATCATTAATTCAAGGTCATCCTGAGCAAGAATTGGAGGCCAGCCTGGGCTAAAAGCAAACGTGAAATCTTTAGCAAATCACTCTATTAGCCTTACACACATGACTTGGAGTCAACTGCTTCACTGGCGATTGCTAACTGGGCTGCTGTGAACGGAGGGACCACAGGGTCCCAGGAGGGTAAGGGCTGGTGATGAAGTAGCTTAAATTGTGCAAAGTCGAGACAGCCTTCCAGTATGGCTGTTCTCGTGCTTCGTTTTTGGGGGGAAGGCTCCAGGGGCCCTAAGGGGTCGACCTTGAATTTCCCGTCTGTAAAATGGGGGCGGGCTAGGCAAAGGGAGCCGGGGCACAAGGAGGGAGGTGCCGCGCCCTCAACGGAAAGCAGCCGCGCCGCCCGGCAGTTTGCAGGAAGTGCTTCAGGCTTGGGAGGGAGACGGAGGGCGGAGGCGGGAATGTGAAAGCCGAGCCCTCGGCTGCGGAGTTTGTACCGGAGCTCGGCAGAGGCGGGGCGAAACTGGGGTGAAGGGGTTAGCCAGTGGACGGGCCCGACCGGCCACCTCCCCCGAGGGGAGCGCGCGGGCTGCGGGGGAGGCTCGGAGGTGGCGGCTGAGCGCCGTGGGGGGAGGGGAGCGGCGAACTCGCTCGGGAAAGGGGCGGGAAGCGCGCGCCCTCCCCGCCGCACGCATGCGCGCCGCGCTCCGCCAGCCCACTGGCCCCGCAAGCTCGCGGCCGCCGAGCGGCCAGCACCGACGGTGCGCACGCTGGCAGAGGAGGAGCCGCCCCGCCCTCCCCGCGACGCGCGGCCCCCCGAGGCCTGCAGGGGGCCCCTAGAGGGGGCGGGCGGACACCTGTTTCTTCAGTTGGGGGTTAGGGAGCCGAGGCGGGGGACGCGGGCCCTGCCCTCCCCTCCCCCTCCCCCACGACGAGCGGGGCGGGAGGTCCGGGCGTGCTCCCGCGAGTCCGCTCCGGGTTTTCCCGCCCACTTTAACTCTGTGAGCGCTTCGACCGCGCGGCGCTTCACTCCAGCGGGCGCGCCCGAGCCCTCGGCCGGAACTCGTTGTGCCACCCCCTCACATTCCCCCCCCCGGAACGGAAAGTGAGCTCGCACCCCTCTTCGCCCTCCAGTGTCCCCGACCCGGCCTCCACTCCCTATTTCCTCAGGGTTCCCACCCGGGCCGGCCCTCGCAGTTCCAGAAGGGTTCCCCGACTCAGGGAGGGCGGAGGAACTACTTAACGTGTCCGTGCGCCCGGCGGTGCGGCGCGCTCGGAGCTCTTCCTGGAAACTCCCGCCTCGGGGCGCCAGGAGAGCCGGCCGGCCGGGGGGGAGGGGTGCGCGCCAGGCTCCCCCCCCACCTTCCCGGGGGAGGGCTCGGCTTCCCCGCCCTTCTCCCGGCCGAGGGGAGGGGCGGGCGGGGGAGGGGAGGGCGCGGAAGCCGAGGTGGGGGGCGCTTCCCGCCCCACCCCGCCTCCAGAACAACGGGTTCCCGCTGCTGCCCCCTGCCGCCCGCCTGGGCTTCGACGGAGGCGTCGGGGTGCGCCGCTGCCGTGGGAACCGGACTCTAAACCTGCCCGGGGTTCCTGTCAGAAAACTTGCGGCTACTTTCGAGAAGCCGGTTGCCGCCACTCGGGCCCAGGCAGCCGGAGTTGGCCACATGTCACTTAGCCTGGCGACCTCTCTTGTACTTTAAAACAACGGGGAACGGGCTGGGGCAAAGCGTTGCGCGGCTCTCACTCCGGAAACCAAAGTACGGGTTGTGGGGGGGCGGTTTAAAGGGCTACCAACCGCGGGAACTCGGGGTTGGCAGTTGAGACCATTTTCCTCCGCTTGTGTATACACAAAAGTCGAAATCGGGAAGGGTGATTGCAGCCCGCATGACTGCGTTTCCTTGACTTTGTGCTTGGGGGGGGGGAACAACAAAACCTCGTGGCCTCTAAAAGAGGCACGCCGCTTTCTGAATCCGAGAGCGAGAAAAATAATTCGAGAGAGCTTGGAAAAGTTCAATGAGCAAGCCACATTTCGACATTTCCCAGATTTTGCAATATTTGACTGGGTTTGTGCCAATTTGATGCCAAATTATAAATTTCTCAAGATGAAGGGTGTTCAGCCAAATTGCTGCCAGGCCCCGTAAGCAGGCACGAACAGCACTGGCTTAATTACACCTCTTCTTTCTCTCGCAGCCTTATTTAATTCGACGTCAGATGAAGTCCTCATCCCGGGTGTCACTAACTGGCCCTTTTCTGGGGCTGAACAATCACACCCTTCCCATGCCTCAGTAGCTCCAAAAATTGTCTAAACCATCACCCTCTGGTTCCGTTTTCTAGTCGATCTTATCCTAAAATGCAACCCAATCAGGTAAATGCTTTTCTTTCTCGGGGTCTGAAAAATAAAGGCGACAGAAACAAACATCAGATTTGTAAGAAAATGTTGTTCTCTTAAGAAGAAAGGTTTAGGCCTAAAGACCTAAATTTGTTGTTTAACGTGAACCCCTGAAGCTGATTAAGCGTTGTGAGCTTGAATGCGGTTAAACCAGCTTAATCACTTTCTTTGTTCTGGCTGTTCCTATTTACCTAATGTGTTTGAAGGTGATTTGACACAACTTTAAACTAATTTCTTCTTAGTATTGTCTGCCCACGAACCATGGTTGCACTATGACAAGGTATAGCTGCCTGTGGGACCCTAGACGTTTTCTAGAATTCTGTGTCAAGCAGCTGTGGTGGCCAAGAGATAAAAAAGGAAGCTTGGAAGGGAAAGGAAAGGTCTTGTTTTCTTTCTTTTTTTTAGTCTGAAGACTTTAACCATTTAGCCCACTCTTGTTAAATCCAGCTCGGCTCCACGTTTGCTTATTTTTGTCTGAAATGGTTTGTTTGTTTGTTTGTTGTCTCTGTTTGGTTTATTGTCTTCCAACGGGCAGGGAAGGAAGCTCTAACTCCGGCTCCTGTAGATTCCAGGTCCTTTAGCCTTTACTCTTCCTCTTAAATAACAATTGTACCCTACTCCTTGCTAGCCCCAGATGAAGGGCATTCATTCACAAATGACTCCTGAGCCTTTGTTGAATGTCTGCTTCCTTTAAGCCAAAACCTCCATACCAATGCTTAATGACCCCAGGCTTGCAAAGATGCAAGCAGAAAAACCCCAGTGCCTGGGAGAAAGAATCTCGATTCTGTTGTACCTTTAAATCTTTTTACAACGTGAGGGAATAATAATAGCTGTTTTTAACTGAGAGAGCTAGACCTTGTTCTAAATGCTTCAAGTAATTGAACTCCTCACAGTAGGTACAAGAGGTGACCACTGTTACTGCCACCATTCTACAGATGGAGCAGTTACCAGGAACACCCAGCCTGAGAACAACAGATCCAGGATTTGAATACAGGCTGTTTCCAGCTGCTTCCTGTCACCCAAGCTGATCCTCATTTAACTATCCATGGAAAGAACGGTGACTCTCAATTCTCCACTTTTCCACGGAGGATGTCATCTATAATGTGAGCAGCTCCTTGGTTAGGCCAGGCGTTTTTCCTATGGAACTTCAAGAAAGTGAAATTTGAGACCTGCTTAGAGGAAGCATTCCCAAATCAGATTACTGTCTTGGAAACCAGCCTCCGACTGTCAGCATATGCATTATGAGCGCTAACCAGGAGAGACTTTGGAACATGCCTACCACCTGTTAGAAGAAGCAAGCCGCTGGGAGGACAGCTTGGTGCTCTTAAGCTAGTGCAGGTGGAGGTCAGAAGTGAAAGTGGGAAGAGGAGGAGATGGAAGACCAGGGAAAAATTAGTGTAGTGTGTCTGCACTTCGGATCTGTAATCCACTGCAAAGAATGAGGATCAAGGTCACGCAGAAGAGAGGAGAGAGCGTGTGGGCGTGTTGTGACAGAGCCACGAAGGGAACATAAACATGAACACTGAGCACAAGGCAGGGAAGGTGTTGGGGAGTCAGAATGGCTTTTCTCTCCAAGTGGAGCTTTGGAACAGGAATAATTTTAGGTTGAATTAATGGAAATACAGCCTCTGGAACAGCAGGAAAAAGCTGTTCTCAACTCTGTTACACCATTCCTAAGCAGCACATTTGCCTCTAGGTGATATAATAATGCAAACAACCAAAGCAAGGAGAAGGCTTGAACCCTGCCTGACCAAGAAAGCTGGATTCATGAGTGATGGAAAAGCAATTGGACTTACTTAAGTATGGTGTAGTCGCGTGAGCCCGTAATCCTAGCACTATGGAGGCAGATGCTGGAAGATCACTACAGGTTTGAGGCCAGCCTGATCTATATAACAAGTTCCAGGCTTAGACCCTGTCTCAAAAATTAAACAAAGGAATCTTACTTGTGGGCCAAAGCAAGGCTCTGGAACAGATGGGATGAGACTTTAGGCACATATTTTAGTTCAGAATAAGGAAGAGGTCCTGCAAATATAATCTAGGCCATCTTAGAATGGAACAAAGTCTGTATGACTAGCAGCACTGGAAATGTATATTATCGGCCTGCGTGACACTGTGCCCATCCCAACATGTGCCATTTTCTGGGATACTATAGAAAGTGGAGAACAATATAACCTGTCTCATAAGGTTGTTGAAAAGCATAGGATTAGCACTGTTTTGTTTTTCCAGAAACAGTTTCTCTGTGTAGTCCTGTCTGTCCTGAAACTTTGTAGAACAGGCTGTCCTCAAACTCACAGAGATCCTCCTGCCTCTGCCTCCCGAGTGCTGGGATTAAAGGCATGCGCCACCACCCGGCAATTAGTTTGGTTTTTGGTTTTTTTTTTTTTTTTTTTTTTGGTTTGTCAAGACAGAGTTTCGCTGTGGTTTTGGAGTCTGTCCTGGAACTAGCTCTTGTAGACCAGGCTGGGCTCAAACTCACAGAGATCCACCTGCCTCTGCCTCCCGAGTGCTGGGATTAAAGGCGTGCGCCACCACCACCCAGCTAGCTTTGTTTTAAAGTCTACAGATAAAACATTCTTGAAATTCTAGGGCTCCATTTGTTCATCTTGGTGCTTTTGGGTTGCTTGGAGATGAAGGCAGCACCTTGCACAAGCACTCTATGCGGGAGCTGCATCTCCAGTTCTTGGCATTTTGAAAGAGAGTCTAAGCAGTGGCGCATGCTTTCATCCCAGTACTTGGGGAGGCAGATCTTTAATCCCATCTGAGAGGCAGCTGGATCTCTGTGAGTTTGAGACCAACCCGATCTACAAAGTGAGTTCAAGGACTGCTAAGAGTGTTACACAGAGAATCCCTGTCTCAAAAAAGCAGAAAAGGAAAAAAAAAAAAAAAAAAAGGAGAGTCTCACTACATACAATGCTACCATAACAACCTCTAAGGTTCAGTATTTGTGAATTTATCAGAGCAATTTTTTTTTTTCAAGACAGGGTTTCTTTGTGTAGCCCTGGCTGTCCTGACACTCTGTAGACCAAGCTGACTTCCAACTCAGAAATCTGCTTGCCTCTGACTTCTTAGTGCTGGGATTAAAGGCATGTGCCACCACTGCCCAACTGAGAGCAATTATTTGATCTTGTGCTTATAGATTTATTTATTTATTATATTTTGAGGCTGGGTCTTCCTGTATAGTCCCTGCTGACTTGGAACTTGAGATCATCCTGAGACCTCTGCTAGGCAAGCAGTCTGCCATTTGTGTGTGTATTTTACTTCTGGGAAAAAGCAAACAAAATTAGGCATGGATGCATTGGAGAAATAGCTCAGTAGTTAATAGCACTGGCAGAAAACATGGGTTCATATCTGAGCACCCACACAGTAGTTTAAAACCACCTGTAGCGCTGCTGGGGATGGTGGTGCAGGCCTTTAATCCCAGCAGAGGGAGTCAGATCTCTGTGAGTTCAAAGCCAGCCTGGTCTACAGAGTGAGTTCCAGGACAGCCAGGGTTGTTACACAGAGAAACCCTGTCTCGAAAAAAAAAAAAGAAAGAAAGAAAACAAGAAATAGTGATTTCCATATACCTCCCTTCCCCATTTTAGGTGTTCACTAGAGGACCTTAGCTTAAACTTGGTTTATCCTATAGAAAGAAGCCGGCTTTAACAGGACAGTGACTGTCCTTGCTGCCAACACAAGGTAAAAATCATTTCACTTCTCTCTCCTTCTCTTCTGTTTTTCTCTTCATGCTTTAATCATTTTGACACCAGGCTGTACAGAAGTAATTTAAAATTAAAATGTCTGACACTTGGAGGCTGGCAGAACCTGATTCTGAACCCTGCCCCCTCTCTGGGGCAGCCAGAAACCATCTTTCATTGGCTACTGGTCCTGCAGCAGCTGATGAAGGGACCAGGAAACACATCCAACGATTAATTTGCTAATTTAGTTTTCTGTCTAATTTGAAACCAGAAAACCCTCAATCACCCAGGAGCCTGGCTCTCTGGCTCCAGTGCTGGCTTCTGAAATTTCCTGTCTTGTAGCTCTCAGAGAAACAGAAAAGGAGAGATTTTACCTCGTTAGGCACATAACATTCTCCAGTGTGTCTTCCAGTGGTGTTCTGTAGGGTCATAGTTCACAAGTCGTGTTACCAGGAGAACTGGAAAACAATACATTCAAAAAGTGTTCAGTGTGGTCAAACTGCTTCCTGAATCATGGGGAATTTCCAGACCAATATGTGTTCAGGATTTAGAAAAGTCAGGTTTCGGACAACTCAGATGGGTCCCTAGCATAGAGGCAAGCATGGCTCTGAACGGCCATGCCGAGGTCAGTCATCCTCCTTGGCAACATGCCTGATAACTTCAGTGGGGTGAGGGGCAGAGAAAGTGGCATGTGGGATGGGACGGCAGACATAGGCAGCCTTCCACAGACCCTCAGCTGGCCTTTGCCTTCTGGAGGGCTCAGCCAAGAAGTGCTAGGATTCACTCTCAGATATACTGCAGAATCTGCCCCTGCTGCCACTTGGAGAATCCTTTGCTGTTAGTGGCCTCATCTGCTTCCTCCATTCCCACCTCAGGCAGGTTGAACTCCTCTGCCTGATATCTTACATCTTCTATATCTTGGCTCCACCAATCCCTAATTCGAGCTGCTCATGAGTACATATTCAAATTTGGCGAGACTCCTTGTTCTCAGAACATACTGCTCTGGCTCTGCCTCCAAATCCTTTTCCATTTCCTAGTGACTTTCCTCCCTGTGCCCCTGGTGCCTTCACTCAGATGCTTTCTGAACCCTGAGTCTCACTTCTTCCTCTTTGCCAGCACTGAGTCTCTCTTCCTGCTTTCACATGGGTAGTGATGTACCAAACTGTTGGCCATTTGGATAAAAGTCATTTGTAATTTTTTTTTTTTTTTTGAGACAGGGTTTCTCTGTAGCTTTGTGGCCTGTCATGGAACTAGCTCTTTTTTTTTTTTTTCTTCATATTCTTTACTAGGAACTAGCTCTTGTAGATCAGCCTGGTCTCTCTCTTTCTCTTCTTTTAAACTTTTGTTTGTTTTTCTGCCCTCCCCCAAACTCGCTCTGTAGACCAGGCAAGTTCTCTCTAACTCACAGAGATCCGCCTGCCTCTGCCTCCCAAGTGCTGGGATTAAAGGTGTGCGCCACCACTGCTCAGCCTTAAACTTTTTAAAAATGACCTTTTTTTATTTTATGTGCATTGATGTTTTCTGTGCATGTATGTATGTCAGACAGCATGTTCATGGGGATGAGCTCCACCCTGGAGGTGAAGTTACAGACAGTTGTAAGCCACCATGTGGGTGGTGGGAATTGTATGTAGGTTCTCTGGAAGAACAGCCAGTGTTCTTAGCCACTGAGCCATCTCTCCAGCCCTTATAGTTTCTTAATTTTTTTTTTTTTTTTAGTTTGTTTTTGAGACAGGTTCTCCCTCTGTAGTTCTGGTTGTCCTGGAACTCACTACTTACACCAGGCTGACCTTGAACTTAAAGAAATCCACCTGCGTCTTGCCTCCCAAATGCTGGGATGAAAGATGTGTACCACTACTCCTGGCCAAGGGTTTATTTTTATTTGTGTGTGTCTGTGAGGGAGTACATGCACATGAGTCCAGTTGCTCGTGGAGACCAGAGGAAGGCATTGGATCCCCTGGAGCTGCAGTTAAAGGCAGTTGTGATATGGGTGCTGGGAACTCCAAAGTCAGGGGTTCTATGAGAGCAGAACATGCACTTAACTGCTTAGGCAGCTCTTTAGCCCCCATTTAGTTATTTCACATCTTAATTCTACCTTTCCAAATAGGCTGTAGACTGCCTGTGTTCAGGTCAGCGTGCATGCACTAACTGTGACCACTCACAAGGGTTTCTGTGCCCATCATGACAACCACTGGGTGCCTGTAAACAGATTAGTTCTAAGGGGATGGTGGGGAGGGGTGAGTTCCACACTTGGCTATGTAGGGAGACCCAGCTTCAAAAGACAATACCACAGGCCAGCAGATAGCACCTCCCTAAGATTCCATTTTGTAAGATGGGGCCCAGAAATCTGTATTTTTTGTATATACTGTAAGAATGACCAATCGTCGTCTTTTTTTTTCCTGGTTTTTCGAGACAGGGTTTCTCTGTGTAACAGCCCTAGCTGTCCTGGAACTACCTCTTTTGTTGTTGTTGTTTTGTTTTGTTTTGTTTTTGTTTTTTCGAGATAGGGTTTCTCTGTAGCTTGGGAGCCTGTCCTGGAACTAGCTCTTGTATATCAGGCTGGCCTCGAACTCACAGAGATCCGCCTGCCTCTGCCTCTCGAGTGCTGGGATTAAAGGCGTGCACCACCACCATCTGGCCAAAAATAGTCAGTTTTCTCATCAGAGCTAGGGAATCATTGCACATAGCTCTTGGCACAGGAAACACTCAACTTCAGTATAAACATCTGCACTGGGGGCTGGAGAGGTGGCTCAGTGGTTGAGAACTCTGCCTGCTCTTCCAGAGGTTCTGAGTTCAATTCCCATCAACCACATGGTGGCTCACAACCATCCATAATGAGATCTGGTGCCCTCTTCTGGCTTGCAGGCACACATGCAGGCATATATTATGTATATACAATAAATAAATCATTTAAAAAAATAAACATCTATACTCAACTACATAAGGAAATGTATTCATATCACATCTGGTGGGAGTATAGTTCAGTGGCCATGTGTGCTTGGCAAAAAAAAATGAAATAGGGCTGGAGAGATGGCTCAGAGGTTAAGAGCTCTGCCTGCTCTTCCAAAGGTCCTGAGTTCAATTCCCAGCAACCACGTGGTGGCTCACAACCATCTGTAATGAGATCTGGTGCCCTCTTCTGGCCTGCAGGCACACATGCAGGCATATATTATGTATATACAATAAATAAATCATTTAAAAAAATAAACATCTATACTCAACTACATAAGGAAATGTATTCATATCACATCTGGTGGGAGTATAGTTCAGTGGCCACGTGTGCTTGGCAAAAAAAATGAAATACTGAAGCAGGGCATGGTGGTGCACACCTTTAATCCCTGCACTCAGAAGGTAGAGTCCAGGACAGTCAGAACTATGTAGAGAGACCCTGTCTCAAAAGGAGAAAAGGGAAAAACAAAAAAAAAGAGGCACTGCCTTTGTTTGGGTTAGACCAGGAGAGGAAGAAGGAGAGGAAGGACTTGTTTGTACTTTACCAGAGCATTCCACAACCAAGCCTGCCCCTAAGGCACTCTTTTTGCACCTCTGTAGTACACACTTGGTATGTATGCACAGATCAAGTGGGTAGAACTGTAGTTAGTTGAAATGGAATCATTCCCTATGCTCCTGCACCAGCTTAGGAATGATGTTTAGAAGGCAGAGGAGTCCAGCATGTGAAAGAGTTGGTCTGTGTCCTAGACACATCTACAGAATTAACAAAATGACCCTTCACTCAGACCCTGAGTCCAGCTCAAGCAGTAAGTGATGGACTCAGTCCTGATCCCCTCCTGGGCATTTGTGCCTCAGAAGGTCAACCAGACACGAGAGGAGAGGGTTATCTTCATACTTCAACCTCACTCGACAGGCAAGCTGCCCAGAGCCAAGGGTTTGCCCTCAGATGGCACCTGGACAGTGCTCTGCATCTTCCCATACTCTGTGTCCTCGGTGAAGTCCCTGCTTGCTCAAATTGGAAGAAGGGTCACTTCCAGTTGTTTGTTTCTATTTGAGAGGCTAAGACAGCAGTGAGTTTAAAGCCCCTATGCTACATAACTGCAGGCTAGCCTGGGCTATACAAGTCCCTGCCTTAAAAAGGAGTAGATGTGTTAGGTGGTGGTGCAAGCCTTTAATCCGAGCACTCAGGCAGGCAGATGATCCTGTGAGTTTGAGGTCAACCTGGTCTACTGAGTTCCAGGATAGCCAGGGCTGTTACACAGAGAAACTTGGAAAAACAAACAAAAAAACAGAAAGGAGCAGATAGAAGGGGTAGGAAAGGTAAAAGGGCTCAGAGGTAAAAAAAAAAAAAAAAAAAAAAAAAATCACTTGCTGCTCCTTCATAGAAACCCAATTCAATTCCCAGAACCCACACTGAGTGGCTCACAACTGCCTATAACTCCAGCTCCGAGGAATCTGGCCTCCATGGGCACAACCAGGTGTCATACACAGACCCACACATATACATAAATGAAAATAAAGCTTTATAAAAGCAGGGGCTGGAGAGATGGCTCAGCGGTTGGGGTACTGGCTGCTCTTCCAGGGTACCTGAGTTCAATTCCCAGCACCCACATGGCAGTTTATAACTCTCTGGTTCCAGTTCCAGGGACTCTGACATCCTCACGCAGACACACATTCAGGCAAAACACCAATGTACATAAAGTAAAAATTAATTTAAAAAAATAACTGAGTGAGGCCAAGCATGATGGCACATGTCTTTATTCTCAGCACTCGGGAGGCAGAGGCAGGCAGATCCCTGAATTCAGAGCCAGCCTGGTCTACAGATCGAGTTCCAGGACAGTCAGGGCTACACAGAGAAACCCTGTCTAAAAAAAGGCCAGGCAGTGGTAGCACATGTCTTTAATCCCAGCTCTTGGGAAGCAGAGGTGGGTGGATCTTAGTGAGTTTGATGCCAGCCTGGTCTTCAAAGCAAGTTCCAGGACAGTCGGGACTGTTATACAGAGAAACCCTGTCTCGAAAACTAAAAAGAAAAGAAAAGAAATAAGGGGCTGGTGAGATGGCTTATCAGTTCAGAACACTGTTCTTCCAGAGGACCAGGATCCAATTCCCAGCACCCACATCATGGCAGCTCATGACTGTCTATAACTCCAAGATCTGACACCCTCCCACAGACATACATGCAGGCAAAACATCAATGCACAATCATCAATAAGAATAAATAAATAATTTAAAATGTTGCCAGGCAGTTTTTGAGCATGCTTTTAATCCCAGTATTTGGGAGGCAGAGGCAGGTGGATCTATATGAGTTCAAGGACAGTCTGGTCTACAAAGAGAGTTCCAGGACAGCCAGAACTGCACCTAAAGATCCTGTCTCTCAGGGAGGAAGTGGAAATTTTGAATGGAAAAATAAAAAATACATAAAAAAAATAATGACATAAACCTCTGAACAGAGAGAGGGAAAAAAAAAGATCCTGTCTCTCCCTCCCCCAACCAAAAAAGAAAAATGTCAAGGAAAAATTTCAACTGACTAGGCAGAGAAGACCTCACTGCAGAAGTGGCAGGAGTAAGTTTCCGAAGAAGAGGAAGCAGGCAAGCTGAACTCTGCACTTATCTGGGATAAGAGAATTTCAGATAACTGCTTTAGTGCCTCTCAAATCCTGGGTGGTGATCTAGGATATGTAAACCAGTGCCTAAGTCTGCAGTAAATCTATTTGTAAATAGAGCCATCTCTCCACGTTCCCACAGACAGTTACTCATTACAGCAAGAAAGCCTTTAAGCCTCTGCTGAAATGTTCATATCAAAAGGGAATGTTTGCCCAGCTTGGTGTCTGACCCTGCAATCCCAGCCTGAGAGAGGCAGAAGCAGGAGGATCACTGAGTTCTGAATTTGAGGCCAGCCAGTCTACATATTAAGTTTTTGTCACACAGAGTAAGGAGTTGTCACTTGTTGATAGCACACTTGCCTACCATGCATGAAGCCCTGGGTTTGATCCCTAGCATGGCCTAAAACCAGACATAGTGGTACAGACCTGTTATCACAACACGTGGGCAGTGGAGACAGGTGCATCAGCACAAGCTTGAGGCCAGCCTTCCATACATGAGGCCAGGTCTCCAAAAGTACAAAAGAAAAGAAAAAAAAAAGTTGAGCCTGGTGGCACATGCCTCTAACCCCACTTTAATCCCAGCACTCGGGAGGCAGAGGCAGGCAGATGTCAGTGAGTCAGAAGCCAGCCTGGTCTACAGAGTGAGTTCCTGGACAGGGATACACAGAGAAACCCTGCCTTGAAAATACAAACAAACAATGAAAGGAAGGGAGGGAGGGAGGAAAGGAAGAGAGAGAGAAAGAGAAAGAAAGAAAGAAAGAAAGAAAGAAAGAAAGAAAGAAAGAAAGAAAGAAAGAAAGAAAAGAGCCGGGCGGTGGTGGCACACGCCTTGAATCCCAGCACTCAGGGAGGCAGAGGCAGGCAGATCTCTGTGAGTTTGAGACTCAGCCTGATCTACAAGAGCTAGTTCCAGGACAGGCTCCAAAGCCACAGAGAAACCCTGTGTTGTAAAATAAAAAAAAAAAAAAAAAGAATTTTGCCATACCTGTAAACCAAACACTCAGAGGTAAAGGTAGAAGTAGGATTGCCAGTTCCAGACCAACCTGAGCAACACAAAGAGAGCAACACTGTGAGAGAAAAGGAAGTAAAATTTGGGGACTGGTATGTGGTAGAGCACCCCCTCAGCTTGTGTGAGTCTGTAGGTACACTCCCTGGCTTTAGAGAACATAGGAGTAAATTTTGCATTTCAGATCCAAATAGTATTAGTATGGAGGTATAGTGGGAAAAATTAGTATCAGGGCCAGGTGTGACAACTGAGATCTCACCTCTCTATGGATAAGACTGGAAGATTGCTTCCAGTTCAAGGTCAACCTGAGCTACGGAGAGCCCCAGTATCAAAACAACAAACACGCTCAGGACTGAGGAGATGGCTCAGTTCACAGAGTGCCTGCTGCACAAGGATGAGGACCTGAGTTCAACCCCCGAGCCCACATGTAAAAAGACAGGCATGGTGGTGCACACTGGTCACCCCAGCACTGGGGAGGCTGACAGGTAGGTACCAAGACTTTACTGGTCAGTGAGCCTACTCTAGTACTCCATTGTGTAAATGCACCACCATCTTCTTTATCCATTCTTCAGTTGAGGGGCATCTAGGTTGTTTCCAGGGTCTGGCTATTACAAATAATGCTGCTGTGAACATAGGTGAGCACGTGTCCTTGTGGCATGATTGAGCATCCTTTGGGTATATACCCAACAGCAGTATTGCTGGGTCTTGAGATAGATTGTTTCCTAATTTTCTGAGAAATCGCCATACTTATTTTCAAAGTGGCTGTACAGGTTTGTACTCCCACCAGCAATGGAGGAGTGTTCCCCTTACCCCATATCCTTTCCAGCATAAGCTGTCATCAATGTTTTTGATCTTGGCCATTCTGACAGGTGTAAGATGAAATCTCAAGCCGGGTGGTGGTGGCACACACTTTTAATCCCAGCACTCGGAAGGCAGGGACAGGCAGATCTCTGTGAGTTCGAGGCCAGCCTGGTCTACAAGAGCTAGTTCTAGGACATCTAGGACAGGCTTCAAAGCTACAAAGAAACTCTGTCTTCAAAAACCAAAAAAAAAAAAAAAAAGATAGCATCTCAGAGTTATTTTGATTTGCATTTCTCTGATGGCTAAGGATGCTGAGCATTTCCGTGTCTTTCAACCCTTTGAGGTTTGTCTGTTGAGAGTTCTTTGTTTAGGTCTGTACCCCATTTTTTATTGGATTTTTTTTATGTCATGTTTCTTGAGTTCTTTGCATTTTTTGGAGATCATTCCTCTGTATGATGTGGGGTTGGTGAAGAAGATCTTTTCCCAATCTGGGTTTTTTTTTTTTTTACATTAGAAAACCAAAGAAGATTTTTTTTTTTTTTTGAGACAGGGTTTCTCTGTATCTTTGGAGCGTGTCCTGGAACTAGCTCTTGCAGACCAGGCTGGTCTCAAACTCACAGAGATCCGCCTGCCTCTGCCTCACAAGTGCTGGGATTAAAGGTGTAAACCACCACCGCCCTGCCTTTTCCCAATCTGTAGAGCAGCCAGTGCACTTAACCTCTGAGCCATCTCTTCAGTGCCCCCATATGTGGGTTTATATTTCTATGTTCCCCTGGCTGTTCAGGAACTCCCAGGGTAGACCAGGCTAGACCAGGCTGGCTTTGACTTAGCAGAGGATGCTGAGATTAAAGTCATGTAGCACCAAGCCTGGTTTTGCATCCCTGGTTTTATGTGGGAGAACTAGAATCTAGGGCTACATACACACCAGGCGAGCACTCTATCAAGTGAGTTAGCGCTTATGACTGGGCTTTTTCGTTTTGTCTTTTTTTTTATTTTCAAGACAGAATTTGTCTGTGTAGCCTTGGCTGACCTGGAACTCTGTAGACCAGGCTGGCCTCGAACTCACAGAGATCTGCCTGTTTCTGTCTTCTGAGTGCTGGGATTAGAGGTGTGTGCCATCACTGCCTGACCCGGGACTTGTTTTCTGAAACTTAGAAATGTTTTATTTATTTGTTTCTTTTATTATGAATTATAAATGCCCAAACAATAGCTTAGGCTAATTACTAACTAACTCTTAAAACTTTAATTAACCCGGGCTGGAGAGAGGGCTCAGTGGTTAAGAGCACTGGCTGCTCTTCCAGAGGTCCTGAGTTCGATTCTCAGCAACCACGTGGTGGCTCACAACCATCTGTAATGAGATCTGGCACCCTCTTCTGGCTTGTGGGCATACATAGAGACAGAATGTTGTATACATTAAAAAAAATAAGTAAATAAATAAAAACTTTTTTTTTAAAAAAATGCTTTAGTATTTAAAAAAAACTTTAATTAACCCATATAAAAATTAGAAAACTTTAAAAAAAATTTTTCTCTAACAGGCCAACCTCTATAAGTTGAAGGCCAGCCTGGTCTACAGAGTGAGTTTCAGTACAGTCAGAGATACACAGAGAAACCCTGTCTTGAAAAACCAAAAAAAAGGGCTGGAGAGATGGCTCAGAGGTTAAGAGCACTGGCTACTCTCCCAGAGGTCCTGAGTTCAATTCCCAGCAACCACGTGGTGGCTCACAGCCATTTATAATGAGATCTGGTGCCCTCTTCTGGCATGCAGACACACATGCAGACAGAACACTGTACACATAATTAATACATAAATAAATTAAGTGCCAGGCGGTAGTGGTGTGCGCCTTTAATCCCAGCACTCCGGAGGCAGAGGCAAGTTGATCTCTGTGAGTTCCAGCCTGGTCTAGAACAGCTATTTCCAGGACAGGTTCCAAAGCAAACCCTGTCTCGAAAAACCAATAATAATAATAATAATAAATTAATTACTTAAAAAAAGAAAACAAAAAAATTCTCTGGTTTGATGTCTGCATTGCAGTGTGACATACAGACTACTGACTGACTCAGTACTCACGGGGGTGCTTGGTACTCATGGGGTGCTCAGTACTCACAAGGGGTGCTCAGTACTTACAGGAGGTGCTCACAAGAGGTGCTCAGAGAGTGCTCAGTATTCACAGGGGCTGCTCAGTACTCTCAGGGATGC
>PVIU01016990.1:0-35313 GCA_004026605.1 Ondatra zibethicus
AGGTGGATTGGTGCGCTCCCATTAGTTCAGGCACACTGTCTCAGTAGGTGGACCAGCCCCTCACGGTCCTAACTTCCTAACTCATCTTCTCCCACCTTCTGCTCTTCACCTGCACCTTGGGGGCTCAATCCATTGCTCTGATGTGATTGTGGGTCTCTGTCTCTATCTCCATCCATCGGATGAAATTTCTCCCACCTCTTTGATCTGGTAGTGATCCTCCTGTATTATCCCATGTTCTTTCAGACATGAAACTTCTGATTTAATAAGCTTGGGATATATTTTTTAAGCAAATTTATTAAGTAATTACAGTGCAGCCAGATTTAAGAACCATTGCAGAATTAGAAAAACAAGCTTCCTTCCAGCTAAGGAGTGTGTTGATATTCCTTGGAAACAGTGAGGGATAAAATGTCTTAATGACCGAGCAGTGAGTGCACTGCATAGCATCTGTCAGCAGCGACACAAGTTATAGAAGCAGCTGTACGCATAGTTATCCAGAAAATTCTCTCTCTCTTTGCTCCTTTTCTCTCCCTTTCTTTCTCACTGCAGAACAATCATACTTTTTAACAAGGGGGCTGGCTTGTTGGGGTTTCTGTTCCGCCTGGTTCCCACAGCCGTTAAGCCCCAAAGAAATCACACAGAGAGATCTATATTAATGATAAACTGATTGGCCCATTAGCTCAGGCTTCGTATTAGTTCTTGTAGCTTATATTATCCCATTATTCTTATCCATGTTAACCACATGGCTCAGTACCTTTCTCAGCAGGGCAGGTCACATCCTACTTCTTCGGTGGTCTGGGCAGGAGTGCCGAGAGAGCTTCCTGCTTCCAGAATTCTCCTATTCTCCTTGCTCCGCCTCTACTTCCTGTCTGGTTGTCCCACCTATACATCCTGGCCAATCAGCATTTATTTAAATCATGATTGACAGAATACAGACAATTCTCCTGCACCAATACCTTTTGTGTCTGTCTTTGCAGTCATCCCAGGTTCCTGTTGTATCTATAAGGACAGGAGCCATGTTTGAAGGTCCCTCATGAGCACATTCCTGTCTGGAATAGTTAGTATTTACTTGACATGTAACTCAGGGAAAGAGTACAAGAATCATAAGAACCTGAGTCTGGATATTTTCCATTTAAATCTTGGGCAAATGAATGAACTCAATTCTTTATATAACAACAACAACAACAACAAATACCATTCTAGGTTTTTTTGCTAAGATTAAAGAGGGTGTGGTGTCTTTATTGAGCCTATCCTTTGTCTTTTGCTTCTGTCATGTAGGTCTCTCTGTCATGGCAGCTAGCCATTTTGTTTTGGTAGGTAATTTAACTAGTCATGTCTTAGTGTGTGGCATACTGCCTGGATCTTCATATTGCTCTACCAGATCTGTAAGTTGGGTAGCTTGTGCTGCAGAGTGCATGTCTGATGGCTATCTTGATTTTTCCTGTCTGCTTTGAACTCTGAAAATGCGTTGTTGTTTTCAGCGACTGACTTATTTTCAAGTGGGGGTTTTTATTATTTCCTTTAGGGCTTTCAGAGGTGAGCGCCAGAGGAAAAAGTCTAAATAGCAATTCTTCAGCTTTAGAGACTGATACTATAGTGTGCAAAAACTGGAAGAACTTTTGCCTGCTGAAACCAGTTTTTAAATGATAATGCATGGAATGCCCTTGATTTATGTATTTTGATATGATATTTAGTCTTTTTTACTTGTATATTAACTGTTTTGTAAGAAATGCTAAGGTATACCTTTGTATTAGTAACAGAATCCAAGATAAAACTATGTAATAATAATTCAAAATTATATCTCTTATGTGTCGCAAACTTTCCTTTTTAGGCATATGGATCAGGCTGTGATATTGTTATTCTGGCAAGCGACTTTGAATGTGTGCAGATCATCCCTGGTGCTAAACATGGCAACATCCAAGTCAGTTGTGTGGAGTGCTCTAACCAACATGGAAGAGTAAGAGATTTAATTACTAAGTGTCATTTAAATGTACTTAATTATCTCAGAGTATTTGCATGAGTTGTGACATTGCTATACCAGCATTTGCACATTGTTGGCAGACTACAGGCCTCTCTGTCTTAGCTATTTTGGTGATCTGTAACTGAAAATTCCTAACCTTTAAGCCAGTAAGAGAGGAGGAATCAATTTCTTCCAGATTCCAGTATCAGCCTTGTTTTTGAGATGAAGGCTCACTGTGGTGTGCAGGCTGGCCTTCACTCCTGGACACAGTGGGCCCATCTGTTTCAGTGTCTGCCAAGAGCTGGAGCAGCAGGCCTGGCCTTGCATCTGCACTCACAGTAAATGCTTATCAAGAAGTTTAGTGAGGCCAGGGCGGTGGTGGCGCACGCCTTTAATCCCAGCACTCGGGAGGGAGGCAGAGGCCATCCTGGTCTACAAGAGCTAGTTCCAGGACAGGCACCAAAGCTACAGAGAAATCTTGTCTTGAAAAAAAACAAAAACAAAAAAAAAAAAAGAAGAAGTTTAGTGATGGCTTGAGTTTGTTAATTTAGTGAAAGTTTGTTGAGTGAATATTTAAGAATTTATTCGTTTGGAACAGACACTTTATTTTGAAATAGTTAAACTGTATCTTGTGAACTTCTTTCTCAGATTTTCTTTTTTCTTTTCTCATTTTTCAAACAGCAAATTCTAATGTAAATTTAGTGAATTTGTATATATATATTCTATGAATTCAGTAAGAGTAATATATGACAGTTGTATGTTATTACACAATTATAAAAAGGGGGTTTTAAAACTATGATAGGTAATGACAGTGATTTAAACATTTTTAGTTTTCTAGAAGTTGTTCTTTACTGGATAACATTCTATTGAGGATATGTTAAATCAGGGTCTCCATGGTAATAGTAATCATGCAAGTTTATGCCAAATAATAAATAATGATTATTATCCAGTTTCTCCTGACTCAGTCAGCTGTTTGCATCAGGTTTAATAGTTATGTAGTGCACATTACTTGGTAGTAATACTTTTGAAGCACTCTGTTTTCTGCTGGTCTCTTGTGTTTCCTTCCTGCTGTTCTGACGTTCTTTGCTTTCCCAGGAAGTGTTACTTCCACTCATCTTTAGAGAACACCCAGGGCCATCTTTCTTTTATTACTTTTTTGTCACTCTTCTCTCTAGGCAAATCAAGGTAACTTTTAAACTCGCCTAGGGTTGAATGATAATTGGCAGAGATCAATTTTAATAAATGACTGAAGTGTTCATGATAATCACAATTAAATTTTGTGGGAGTAACAATTTTTTTTTGGGACAGGGTTTCTCTGTAGCTTTGGAGCCTGTCCTGAAACTAGCTCTTGTAGACCAGGCTGGCCTCAAACTCACAGAGATCCGCCTGCCTCTGCCTCCTGAGTACTGGGATTAAAGGTGTGCGCCACTACCTCCCAGCTGGGAGTAAGGATTTTAAAAATATATACAATAAAGCCAGCTGAGATGAGAGAATTGCTTAAACCTAGTAATTTAAAACCTGCTTGGGTAACACCATAAGACTTTATCTCAGAAATAAAAATATCATTAAAATATGCACATGATTGTATTCATAACCGTGGGAGCAGACATGCTGTCTCTATGCGCCTTACCTGGGCGAAGACGGTAAAATTGGCACATTTTTATTGTCATATTTTTCACCCCTGTGATGGTAAGTGTCACATTTCTGACTTCTTGTTAACAAGGCATTTGAAGTAGCTTCCCTGACCTACTGTGGGTTGAAAACTTTTTCTTGGAAGGCATGTTAAATATTTAGGTAGCAGCTTTAAAAAGGGGAAAAGCCTGACCTGTCTGTCTGCTGTCTGACTGACTGACTGACTGACTGACTGACTGACTGACTGACTGACTGACTGACTGACTGACTGACTGTCTGTCTGTCTGTCTGTCTGTCTGTCTGTCTGTCTGTCTGTCTGTCTGTCTGTCTATCTATCTATCTATCTATCTATCTATCTATCTATCTATCTATCTATCTATCTACCTACCTACCTACCTACCTATCTATCTATCATCTATTTTTTGCTGTGGACATGCCCTTGAAATCACAGGCTTTTTGGTAGACCTTCAGAGAGTGTTTCTAACTTAGGCTGTGACTGACCAGGGCAGACGGTGTGAGGAGGGATGGCTTTGGTCTGTTTCCTGATGCTAATTGTCCCCTTTGTCAAGAGTGTGATGAATTGGGAGCTACTTCCAGGAATTGTTACAAAATGGGCTCTGGCCAGGCAGGGGTGGCGCACGCCTTTAATCCCAGCACTCAGGAGGCAAAGGCAGGTGGATCTCTTGTGTTAGAGGCCAGCCTGGTCTACAAAGTGAGTTCCAGGACAGCCAGAAATATACAGAAAAACCCTGTCTTGAAACACCACAAAATAAAAGAAAAAGTAAAAGAAGATGGGCACTGGTGTCCTAGGAACTGAGGACTTACAGTCCTTCTTCCCAGGTGTGACCTAGAGCAGACCAGCCCTGGTTCCCACACCCTGAGTGCAAACACTGGCAGCGGCTTCTCTATCCAGGTGCTGTGGGTCATTCAGTGATTTCCCTTCATTGTGTCTGTCCTTTCTCAAGGTGATTTTTCAATTGGTATTTTCTGTTTGGTGATACAATTAAAGCCAGTTTTGTGACATATGCTTAAAGCCTGCTATTATTTGATGATTTAAAAAAGTCTCATGATTTTTATATTTTTAGTGGATTTTAAACAGTGCTCATAAAGAGTTGTACCGCTGAAATTATTTTTGTCACTGAAGTCATTTCTATATTAAAAATGTTAAAATTTTAAAATTACATTTTTTAATTTAGTGTGCTCGTGTGTGTGTGTGTGTGTGTGTGTGTGTGTGTGTGTGGCGATCAGAAGACAGCTTGCAGGAGGCAGTGTTCTGCTATGTGTATTCTGGAGATTGGACTCAGGTTTTCAGGCTTGCTGGCACGTACCTTTACTCAATTATCTCTCTGGTCCAAAAACAAATTCTTACAGAAAATCTAATTTTTAAGATAGACTTTGTAATTCCAACAGGATTAGAGTCAGGAAGATCAGGAGTTCCTGGCAAGCCTTAGCTACGTAGCAAGTTTGAAGCTAGCCTGGACTACTTGAGACCCTGTCTCAAAAAAAAAAAAAAAAAAGTTGGGCCATCTCTTCAGCCCCCAGAGAAGTTGGTTTTTGAATATGACAACTTTGTAATTCTTAGACAGAGCTACAGATTTTTTTTTTAATAACAGAAATTGTTAAATCTAGTATACTACCAGCTTATTTGTAGAAATAAATTATGGAGCTATAATGGACTTAGATTGTATGAAATTAGTTTGTACATTACTGTGCAAAGAAGGTTATCTGTATTTCACCCTTTCCTAAATACTACCATTGTATTCATTCTCCTTTAGGTTGCAGCTTCATATGGGAATGCTGTTTGTATTTTTGAGCCCCTGGGCATAAATTCTCATAAGAGGAATAGTGTAAGTATTAATTGATAGAATATTTTAAGAATTTGGTTAACTGTTTTTCTTGATGTCTTAGAATCCACTTACAATAGCAGTAGAGAGCTCCGTAGGAAGCAGTACAAGCAGTGGGTAGGGGTAGCTGTAGCTGTGACTTTAGGAAAGGCCTTTTAGAAACCTAAGTTTCTAGAGTGTTGCTAGTTGCCATTTGTTGTGCTGAGGTCTACCCTAGTCTGAACTGCTCTTCCTTTTGCTTGGGTTACTAGTCTCTGTTGTTAGTTTCTGATTCTAATGGCCTGCCCTTCTTCCTTCTCAGAGAGAGGGTGTGCTACTTTTCTTTTTAAAATTCTGTAAGGGCGCCATATTTCTTGCAGATCGTAAACCTGCAAATAGATTATAACCTCCCTTCTTCCTCCCAGCACCACACTATTCTCCATCAGAATTCATCCCTAGTCCAGCCACACTTGTGCTTCTGCTGTTTCTCAGTCAGCCTCCCTTTAGGGCTAGAGCACTGACTCTTCAGTGGATGCCTGCTCTGTGCAGCTCTAGGGCTAGCGTCTACAGACTCTAGGTCTCTATGTAATAATAATACCTTCTCAGCAAGGTCTGTCTGTACTGCAAATTGCAAATTCTGCTTTTATTATTCCTTCACTTCTTGGCTCAGCCTTCCTAGTGATGAGATTACAGGTATGAGCCACTGTATCCTGATTTGCTTATCTATTTTAAAGTTTTCCCCAAAGTACTTGTTTATTATTTACAGTTTATGTTCTATAAGTTCCCTTACTGGTTGGCAGCTTGATTCTTTTGATTGTTGTATCCCAATTACTTAGAATAGTATCTAGTCTATTCAGGACCCCCCCCCCCACATTTGTTTGGTGGAGTTATGCACTTAGGTAAGTTTACTAACCAGCTAAGTGGACTAGCACATCACATTGAGAACCATTCATGTATATACTAATGCTGTATTTTATATTGTTGAATGCTAAAAAAAAATCCTATATTTATCAACCACTTAAGATTTTACACGTGGGCTGGTGAAGAAGGCTCACATACGCAGGTGTGAGGACCTGAATTTGAATATCCTGAACCCATGCAGAACTGGGAGCAGTTGTGAGATGTGAGGTGGAGACAGGATAATTGGGACCAGCTTGACTGGTATCCTTAGTGATAAATAACAAAGAAACCCTGTCTGAACAAGGTAGAAGAGATAACTAGATACCCAGGGTTGGTCCTCTGATGTGTACTTTGGCATGTGTGCATCTACACTCACAGGAATATGTACATATATATACACACATACATCGCACATGCCTCACACACAAAGATTTTAAAAGAATTTCAAAATAAATTCCTATATGCTTTAGAAATATACCATCATTTAAAACAATCAAAATTGTGAATACTAAATATTAATGTCCAAAGTATATAAGTATTTTTGAGACAGAATTTCATTTTTCCAGGTTGACCTTGAACTCACTACTTTTCGGACAATGATCTTGAATTTATAATCTTCCTTCTACACCTGAATACTTGTATACTAGGGATGCATCAGCACCCCTAGTTTTTGCTGTTTTGGGGATCACCTAGGGCTTTGTAGGTGCTGGGCAGACACTACCTACTGAACTACATCACTAGCCCTGTAAGAAATTTAAGGTTTTTTTTTTTTTTTTTTTTTTTTTTTTTTTTGGTTTTTCGAGGCAGGGTCTCTCTATAGCTTTGGAGCCTGTCCTGGAACTAGCTCTTGTAGACCAGGCTGGCCTTGAACTCACAGAGATCCGCCTGCCTCTGCCTCCCGAGTGCTGGGATTAAAGGCGTTGCGCCACCACTGCCTGGCGAAATTTAAGGGTTTTGTTTTGCTTAATTGCTTATATTCTGAGATGAGGTCGCTAAGTTGCCTAGGCTGGCTTCAGATGCCTGTGCTTAAGCCGTCCTTATCCTTTAGTCTGACTCAGCCTGTAGCTGTAACTCCAGATGCCTACCTCTAGATGCTTTTTAAAACCAGTTTTGAATGAAATATGTATACACGTTTTTTATATTTCTAAATTAAATTAATATGTCAGTTTTTTATTATAAAAATAGATACTAAATTTCACAGTGGCTAAGAGTCACTTAGATCAGTGGCTGATCTCTTGCTTAGTATGCACAAGGCCCTGGTTTTGATCCCTCTCATCCCCCAAATAAAGACTCAACTAGAACACAATAAAGAAGACTCAGATTCAGAGGCTTAGAGAGATGGCTAATGGGTTAACAGTACTGACTGCCTTGCAGAGGACCTGGGTTCAGTTCCAAGCACCCACATGGTGGCTCAAAACTTTCTGTAACTTCAGTTCCATGGGATCTGACCTCTCCTGTGACTTCTGCATGTCACAGACACGATGTGACTATGTTGAAGTTAATGTTTTGTACTGGCATTTTCTACTTTTATACAACAAGTATGCAGTTTTACTTATTTGGAATACTGTATTTCATGCTAAAAGCGTTTAGCTTTTCAACTTTTAATCACCCGTATAGAATGAAAGGATTAGATAGAAATTACTCAATATAATAGATCACGTTTGTGAACTATATTATATTTCAAGTCTTGTTTTCTTGAGAGTTTTATCTAGTATTTTTTAGACAGTGAGTCCATTTCTGTGCATTAATAAAAATTTCAAAAAGATTTATTTTTATTCTGTGTGTGTGTGAGTGCATGTGTGCCACGTGTGTACAGGAACCCATGGAGGCCAGAAGAGAGTGTCAGATTTTTTGTAGCTAAAGTTACAGGTGGTTGTGAGGTTCCTGAAGTAAGTGTTAGGAACAGGACTTGGATCTTTTGGGAGAGCAGCAGGTGCTCATAACTGCTGAGTCATCTCTGGCCCTAATCAAAAGAATTTTAACATCTTTATAATAGGCACTGCATGTGCTGACGGTAAAAGACTAGAGCTTGGATGCAGAAGCAGGAGGATCACCACAGACAGGGCAAAGTTACATGGCTAGACCCCATCTCAAAAAAAAAAAAAAAAAGACCAAAGACAAAGCAAAAAGATAAAAATACAAAACTAAAGACTCTTCACCCAGACCTTTCCCAACCCCATTCTTAACAACAACCGTATGTACAGGTTAACAACAGCCGTATATACAGGTTAACAACAGCTGTATATACAGGTTAACAACAGCCGTATGTACAGGTTATGGTAGTAGTTGCCCCTGATCTCAGTGCTTGGGAGAATCCGGAGTTCCAAGTCATCCTTTGCTACATAGCAAGTTCCAGGCCAGCCGGGACTACTTGAGACCAGACCCTGTTCAAAACAAAACAAGCAAATTCTCTCCCCCCTAAAAAAAAAAAGCCAGAAACAAGACAAACACAAACATCAACCAACAGTGACAAATCCCTGAAGATTATCATGACCGCCTTCCTTCCCTTAAAGTGTTGCTGTCTGGAAGGAAAGTCAGACAAATAAGCAGTAATTCTGTAGAGTCAGTGTTGTGATGGCAGAACAGGCAAGTGTTCGGGATGCTGATAGGCTGTCAGTTCAGGGGTGATGGTTTAGGCAAATCATCACGAAGCATAGGGATTTTCAGCTGGAGAAATGAAGGGAAGGATGTCTCATGCTCTGAACATGTGTTAGTAGTCTGAGAGGACATGTTTAATTGGCGTGACCAGCAGCTCGCTATGGCAGCATGACCTGTAAGTGCGAATATTGAACGTTATTTTTAAAATAGTTGTGAAATATTTGCATCTTTATAAGTTTCTTTTAGTTGAAGAAAATGATAAAATAGTGGAGTTTGGGGATATTTTAAAAACACCTTTTTTCTCTTTCTACGTGTTTCAGCAACTCAAGTGTCAGTGGCTTAAAACTGGGCAGTTTTTTTTGAGTTCTGTGACATACAACTTAGCATGGGACCCTCAAGGTATTTAACAACTATACTTAGAAATTATTAAAATGAAGCATTTGATTTGAATGTGTAAATAAAATGTGATAATCTTTGATGATAAAAAAGTTACCAATGTTATATTTTTGTTGATGAGTAAATATAGCTTTTTCTTCTTGGTATGTATTGCTTTATACTAAGTTTAATCCCCCTCTCTTCTTTTTTTGCTTTTGCCTTTTACTGTTTTATTTCAAGAATCAGTTAATTTTTTTTTAGTTAACTTTTATTTTATGCACAAAACTCATAAATAAGACAGGAATGAAAGCATCCTTTACCTTATTTTGTTATTGTGTATTTCAGGAAATTACTGTCTTTAATTTGTAAAGATTAGAAACCTGTAATGATAAGTAGCTATTGTCTCCTTTCATATTCACAATGAGGGCTGTTTCATAGTCCGTGTAGAAACATTTATTTTTAGTTGTGTCTCCTACCTTGAGAAGACTGCACTTGTAGAAGGTGTCTGAGATGTGCTATTCCACTCTGGCTACTCTATCATTGTTTGCTAGGGGAAGTCTTTGCAGTGTTTGTTTTCTCTCAAGTCTTCCCTAATAGTGACTCTTGTTCAGGTTTGTTTTTACCTTTCCTCCTAGGGGGTTTCTTTTGAACTGACCCCATGTGTTTTTCATAGATGGTATTGTAGATTTTTGCTTAATAGTTTACAGACCTAACAGAACTGTGTTTGCATTTCTTTCTGTAGATATTCCTTGGTTACTCATCAGAACATTTTTAAATTTTCAGATAACAGATTGTTGACAGCAACTGATTCTATTCAGTTGTGGGCTCCACCAGGAAGTGATATTCTAGAAGAGGAGGAAGAAATTGACAGTAAAATCCCTCCTGTTCTAAATGATTGGAAGTGCGTCTGGCAGTGCAAGTCAGTGTCTAAGTCTGTTGTAATATTACTTTGCTAAAAATACTTCCTAAATTATGTTCCTTCTTACAGAGGTCTTTATTTTTGTATGGTATTGTATTTTAGAAATCGAAACTGTGACCTTTTTTCTAACCAAAACACATTATAGTATCATTCTTTAATCTGTGCTTTAGTTAATTATTCCCCCAAAGTAAAATATTTTCATATTTATAGTTCAGTACTTTAGTTGACAGAATCGACACATAGGATTGCTCATTAACAAGTTGGAATATGGTGGTGATGGGGAGATACGAAAGCACCTAGCTTCCTGGAGTGGGATGATGACTGTCCTACGAGTGTTAGCATGGGCTACATAGAGAGCTACTTCTCTGGGAAAGTGATAAACTGTTTTTAACATGTGATAATGAGGATTTTGATTAACATGGACGTAGGAATATCATCTATTACGTATTCTTTGTTTTTGAAAGTATACTTTGGTAATATATAAAAAATAATATATGAAAGTATATATAAATAGTTTTATTTATATTTTTAGTAAGGTGAAGTACTTTGTATTGTTATTGGGCAGAAACACTATTAAGATGATTGTGACATTGATATTTGGCTATTTATGCATAGAATGCATTGTGTTCTGAATGTGCTGCTTTTGTTTGCTTTCAGAACCTCAGTGTCTATACATCTGATGGAATGGTCTCCTGATGGTGAATATTTTGCTACTGCTGGAAAGGTAAGGGAGCAAGCCAAAAAAAAAAACAAAAACAAAAAACAAAACAACTTAAAATACCCTTACATTCATTTCCAGTTCTGTCTTCCATAAATTGAGACAATTCCCCTGCACAGCTTCCTTGAGGCATAAAAATGTTTGTGAGGCTGGGGATATAGCGCAGTGATGGCAAGCAGTGGTTCCCATTGGTGAACTCCTGAGCTCAATTCTCAGCTCTGTAAAATGGAAAAATAATGTTCGTAAAAGATCTGGTATGATCTCTACAGATAGTACACACTTGGAAAGTAATAGCCATTATTATTCCTCTTTTATTTTTGTGCAATTATATTAAAGTTTTTTACATTTATTTTTTTGTGTGTATGTTTTTTATGGGAGGCAAAGAGAGAATGAATGTGATGTATGGAAGTCAACTTACAATAATCAGTTCTCCTTGTACATGTGGGTTTCATCAGGCCATGCCTCCTGGGAGTCTCTCTGTGAGTTTACATTTAATTTTTTTAATTTTTGAGAATTTCATGTATGGTATTTTGATGATATTCAGCTCCTCCCAGAGTTACCTCCCATTCCATACTCACTCAGTTTGATGTTTGTTTTTTTTTTTTTTAAACCCAGTGAGTACAAAGTTGGACGTAGTGGCATTTGCCTTTAATCCCAGTACTTGGGAGGCATAAGTAGGTAGATCTCTGTGAGTTCCAGGACAGCCAGAGCTATGTAGTGAGACTGTTTTGAGAAAACAATACCACCACAAGTCCTGTGAGTCCAGTTGTCCTGCTAATAAATTCTTGGATGTATAGCCATCTACTGGAGTATGGGCCACCTTAAAATTAGTTTTTCTACTTAAAACTACCATTAATTCTATTTTAAAAGTAGAATTGAGCTGCACTGTGTGGCACACTCCTGTAATCCCAGCACTTGAGAGGTAGAATGGGAGGAGGACAGTCGTGTGCAAGGTGGTGGCACATGTCTTAGTTCTGAGACAGGTGCAGGTGGAGACCAGACAGAGCTGCAGGCAAGACCCTGTATACAAAAGGACAAGGAGAAAACAGGCTTGTGCTGCCGCATTCACAATGACATGCCACTGCCTGATTTTTCCACTCCCCACTCCTCTATTCTGATTTCCTTCCTTCCTTTCCTGACAATATGTTGCTATGTGTATTAGTTGGGCTTCTCTAGAGGAACAGAACTGATTGAGAAATAATATAATGGGGATTTATTAGAGTGGCTTACAGACTGTGGTTTGAATAATCCATTATTTTATTTTAAAACTTAAAAAAAAATTTAATCTCACAAGTAAGTTCTTAATTCATCTGCATATTGTTGTATACTAGTTACTAATGGATTTTTCTCTTTTTCTACTAATCTGCCATGTCATTTCTGACATGTAGTTAGTAATGCTGCAATGAGAATCTTGCACATGTGTGTTAGGCATGAGTATGGGTTTTTCTTGGTACACAGGAGTAGAATTGGCTGGGTCATAGGTTACTTGAATCTTTAGCCTCCATAGACAGTGCCAGTTAGTTCTCCAAAGCTGCTGTTCCTAATTAATGTTCTTGCCAACTTTTCCTTTTGTTCCTTGCTTAAACCAATATTATCAGACTTTTAGGTTTCCAAGTTTGGCTTTTGGATTTTGTTCAGAAAGATTTGTACAGTTAGCTATTATAATTTAGGTTGTGTCAGAATTTGGAAATTCAGAGGCTCTTGATTCACTGAGTGGTCTCAAGTGAACTCTAACCCCTAGAAGCCCATTGGGATGTGTAGGTCTACTGGAAGGGATTTTATCCACCTGCCTTAGAAAGAGTAGCAATCAGTCGCTGTGGCTTCTTCCCAGGTGTATTGAGTTTTTCCAAATCTAAAGTTCTGTTTAAACCTTCTAGGGTGTGCCCTCTAGTTGCTTGCTATCTAAACTCAGGTTTAAAAGTGCTTCCCCCAATATAACACTAGAGTTTAGAATTAGATCATTATTTTACTGATTTTAGAGTTTTTTCTTATTTTTTTATTAAAAAAAAATTTACTTTTTATTTTACATACCAACCCCAGTTTCCCCTCCCTCCCCTTCTCTTGCCCCATCCCCTTTTCTATCCCCTATCCACTCCTCAGAATTTGGTAAGGCCTTCCTTGGGGAGTCAACAAGTCTGGCATACCAACTTAAGAGGCAGGATCAAGTCTCCCTTCCTTCCTCCCCGTATAGGCTGAGCAAGATATCCCACCATAGGGACTGGGCTCCCAAAAGCCAGTTCATGCACCTGGCATAGGTTCTGGTGTCACTGCCAGGGTCCCCCCCAACAGATCAAGCCATGTAACTCACTCACATTCAGAGGGCCTAGTGTGGTCCCACAGAGGTTCCCCAGCTGCCAATCCCTAGTCCCTGAGTTCCCACTAGCTCAGGTGAGCTGTCTCTGTGGTTTTCCTCATCATGCCTTTGACACCCCCACCTTGTTCATATGATCCCTCCTTCCTCTCTTCAACTGAACTCCAGGAGCTCAGCCCAGTGCTTGACTGTGGGTCACTGTATCTGCTTCTATCAGTTACTGGATGTAGGTTCTATTATGATAATTAGGGTATTCACTAATCTGATTAAAGGTGAAGGCTCTTTCAGGCATCCTTTCCACTATTACTAGGAGTATTAACTGGGTCATCCTTGTGGAGTCATGAGAATTTTTCTGACACCAGGTTTCTCCCTACTGCATAATGGCTCCTTCTATCAAGATACCTTCTTTGTTGCTCTCCTGCTTCGTTCCTCCCCCAACTCGGTCTTCTTGATCACTCATGTTCCCATTTCCCCATCCTCTCCCTCCTACCACTCCCCCCCCCCAGTTTACCCAGGAGATTTTAACTATTTTTCTTCCTGGAACCTGATGTGGGATTCCCCTCTGTATGCTTGCTGTCAGTACCATTGGTTAATAAAGACGCTGCTTTTTGCCTATTGCAGCTCAGAATAGGGCAAGTTGGGAATTACAAGCAGATATAGGAGGAGAGAGTAGGTGGAGTCAAAGAGAAGCCATGTAGCTGCTGCAGGAGACAGACGCCCTGCACAAGATGGAACTTTACCATTAGGCCACAACCATGTGGTGATACACAGATTAATAGAAATGGATTAATTTAAGATATAAGAGCTTAATAAGAAGCATGAGCCAATAGGCCAAGCAGTGTGGTAATAATATAGTTTCCATGTGATTATTTCGGATCTGGGCATCTGGGAAACAAACAGCCTCTGACTACAGGGACCCTCCATGTGTGTCCCTCTTAGGGTCTTTTTTACCTAGCTTCTCTGGGGTTGTGAATTATAGTTTGGTTATCCTTTGCTTTATATCCCATAACCACTTATGAGTGAGTACATACCCTGTTTGTCTTTCTGGGCCTGGGTTACCTCACTCAGGATGTTTTTTTTTCTAGTTCCATCCATTTGCTTGCAAATTTCAAGAAGTCATTGTTTTTTTTACCACTAAGTAGTACTCCATTGTGTAAATTTTCTTTATCCATTCTTCAGTTGATGAGTGTCTAGGTTGTTTCTAGGTTCTGGCTATTACAAATAATGCTGCTATGAACATAGTTGAGCAAATGGCCTTGTGACATGATTGTACATCTTTTGGGTATATGCCCAAGAGTGGTATTGCCGAGTCTTGAGGTAGATTGATTCCCAATTTTCTGAGAAGCCACCATAATGATTTCTAAGGTGGCTGTACAAGTTTGCACTCCTACTAGTAATGGAAGAGTTTCCCCTTATTCCACATCTTATCCATCACAAGCTGTCTTCTTTGTTTTTGATCTTAGCCATTCTGATAGGTGTAAGAGTTGTTTTGATTTGTATTTCCCTGATGGCTAAGGATGTTGAACAATTCCTTAAATGTCTTTCAGCCATTTGCATTTATTCTGTTGAGAATTCTGTTTAGATCTGTACCCCATTTTTAAATTAGATTATTAATTTGATATTTTGGCATCTAGTTTCTTGAGTTCTTTATATATTTTGGAGATCAACCCTCTGTAAGATGTGGGGTTTGTGAAGATCTTTTCCTATTCTGTAGGCTGCTCTTTTGTCTTATTGACCATATTCTTTGCTTTACAGAAGGTTCTCAGTTTCAGGAGGTCCCATTTATTGATTGATGCTCTCAGAGTCTGTGCTACTGGTGTTATATTTAGGAAGTGGTATTCTGTACCAATACATTCAAAGCTACTTCCCACTTTCTCTTCTATGAGGTTCAGTGTAACTGGATTTGTGTTGAGGTTTTTGATCTACTTGGACTTGAGCTTTGTGCATGGGGATAGATAGGGATCTATTTGCATTCTTCTACATGTTGACATCCAGTTATGCCAGCACCATTGGTTGAAGATGCTTCCTTTTTTCCATTGTACAATTTTGGCGTCTTTGTCAAAAATCAGGTGTGCATAGTTGTGTCAATTAGTATCAGGTCTTCAATTTGATTCCATTTATCCACGTGTCTGTTTTTTTGTTTGTTTGTTTGTTTTGTTTTTTTCCGAGACAGGATTTCTCTGTAGCTTTGGAGCCTGACCTGGAACTAGCTCTTGTAGACCAGGTTGGCCTCGAACTCACAGAGATCCGCCTGTCTCTGCCTCCTGAGTGCTGGGATTAAAGGCGTGCGCCACCACCGCCCGGCTCCACGTGTCTGTTTTTATAAATATCCAAAATCAAGCTGGGCATTGGTGGCACATGCCTTTAATCTTTAATCAGGAGGCAGAGGCAGCTGAATATCTATGAGTTTGAGGCCAGCCTGGTCTACAGAGTGAGTTCTAGGACAGTTAGGACTACACAGAGAAATCCTGTCTTGAAAAACCAAAAAAAAAAAAAAAATCTGATGTTTAATGAAGAGGGAAAAATTGTACATTTATGGAGAGAAAAAGATTGTAAGCATTCCATAGACAGAAGTGCGCCCTTGGATCACTTTAAGTTCTGAGCCTTAGGGACTTCTTGTCATTTCTTTCCCTTTGGCAACTGGCCATACAGTAGATACATTCACACTATGCCAGATAACAACTTGCCTTTAGCATGAAAGGAGTTCCACTTCCATCCATTTCCTGCAAATCACACAATTTTATTTATTTAATGGTGGACTATTATAGGTGTTGGGGCATCTGCTCAGAGGTTAAAAGCACATATTGCTGTTGCAGAGGACCTCGGTTTGGTTCCCACTACCCACATGGTGGCTTACAACTGCTTATAACTCCAGTATCAGGGCACCCATTGACTACTTCTGGCCTCTGTGAGCTCCTGCATACAGATGGTACACATAAACTCATGCAGGTACACATACACACTTAAAATAATCTTAAAACAAAACCAACTCCTTCATGGCAGGTTATGTTGGCACATTTTTATACTCCTAGCACTTGGGAAGCTAAGGTGGAGGCAGGAGGATCATGAGTTCAGGACAAGCTGTGGCTATGTAGTGAGAACCCTGTCTCAAGCAGTGCCCCCCCAATAAAAACTTATAAACAACCAAACCAAACAATCCCTTCAATATGTATATGTTTGACATTTTCTTTATTCACTTATCTGTTGACAGACATCTAAGCTGCCTCCAGACCTTGGTCAGTGTGAACTGTGCTGCAGCAAACACGGGTGTGCAGGTGCCTCTCCGTTTTATGCTGACTTAGATGCCTTTGGCTATATGCTCAGAAGTTAGATTAGAGTTTCTTAAAATTTTACTTTTTGCAATGAATTCCTTTGGAAATTTAGTGAAGTGCCCTTTTTAACCTTCACAGTGTGATGATTTTTAAAACTGTAACATAGAATGTTTAATATTACAAAGGAAATAGGCCATTAAAACACAGCTTCAAAATATTTAAAGTATATTTTGATAGTATACATGCTTTTAAATAAATGCATTCAATAACATTTAAAATATTGACAATTTGCATTTAGTTGTGTTACCTGGAATTCACGTTTCTGTATCTTTTCAAGGCAAAAGCTTGGGCTTCCTAAGGTCACCGAATTCACTCATGACTTTCTGAGTTAATCTTAAGTTGCAAACTATCCAGCTTTACTGTTTTGTGGTTCAGTAACTGCTTGACACAGAGGTAGTTGCTCAAGAGTTGCAAAAACATAATAGGAAAAGTACCACGTTGTAGACAGGAAGATTACAGTCATGTGCAGGTTAGCACTGGTTCCCATCACTAAGGATTTCTAAGTAAAATGTGTGGAAATGTTTTGAGATGTATAGCAACTCTCATGTGGTATGAGAATATTTGTGATCTCGAAGACAAAATCACATGAATTGCTAACACTGCTTTCTTTTGAAGCATTCCTTCAAATAACAGTTATGGAAATGGAGGAGTGATTTTCTTCTTGGGTTTTAGTTTTTATGTGTCTCTAGAAGTGCACGTTGAGATGAGGATTCACATATATGTAGTTAATATGGGAGCAGTCTTAGTCACTTTCGTTTGGGCTGCAGTTAGAGTTACAGGGCATCATAGTGATGCTGTCACAGTGGCAGAAGCTTGCAGTGACAGGTCATATTGCACCCTTTGTCAAGAAGCAGAGGGACAAATGCACGCTGCTTCTCAGCTCCATTTCTTCATTTAATGTACTCTAGGATCCTAGCCAGAGAATATTTCTGCCCACGATGGGCAGTTGTTGCACCTCACATGGCAGTCCAGTTACTCTTCCACAGACATGCCCTGAGGCCCATCTCCCAGGTCATTCTAGAGATTGCCACCTTAGCAGTTGACAAGTCCTCACATGGTAAAGATCAGATAAAATACACTGCATTGAGGTAGATACTCGAGGAACATGGCAATGTGCCCTTTCTTAAGTGTATTCACTGACTTAAGTCCCTGGGTACCCTGAGAGTCAGCCTTATTTTTGTATGTTGTATTCTGTATACATATTCTTCAAAAATTATTTAAAATTTTTCATACAGTGTATTTTGATCATATTCTTTCTCCTCCCCCAACTCTTTCCAAATCCTTTCTACCTCCTTGCCCACCCAAATTCATGTCTTAATAGATATTTTTTAACATATTAGTAATTGACTGAGGACTAGCAAGGATAGAGTATTGCTTCTTAGCACTCAGCCAACTGCTGGGAAACTTCAGAAATAGAGATATAGGTAGATGTTTTCAGTTGAAACTGACATACCAGAGTGCTAAGGCCTGATGGGTACAGGTGCTAGGTCAATAGCCAAATTATATTGAGTTTTGTCTGTTTGATCTTTGAGTAAGAGTGCCTCAGGCTAAGCACCCCTGGTCTAGAATCTGGGCATTTTACATTTGTATTTGACGTTTAGTAATTATCATGATTTTTCTGAATGGCTAGACTGTAGTGGAATATTATTTTAAGATGTGTTACATTTGTTTATGCTGTGGAACATATGTTTTAATGATGCAAAGATTTGTTGCATTCTTTTATGTTACATTTGCTTATCTCTGTGAAGCTGTGATACTTTGCCTGTCTAAAACAACTGATGGTCTAATAAAGAGTTGAACGACCAATAGCAAGGCAGGAGAAAGGATAGGTGGGGCTGATAGGCAAAGAGAATAAATAGGAGAAAAGGACAAAGTGGAAGAAGGAATGAGAAGAGAAAGAGGAGAACATCATGGGCCATACAGCCAGCCATGGAATAAGAGTGAAGTACAGAAGAAAGAAAAGGAAAAAGCCCAAGGCAAAAGATAGACGGGATAATTTAAGAAAAGCTGGCTAGAAACAAGTCAAAGCTAAGGCTGGGCATTTATAACAAAGAATAGACTGTGTGTGTGATTAATTTGGGAGCTGGGTGACACCCCCCAAAGCTAAAAGTAAAAAGAGCAAAAGAACCAATAACCAACTACACTACACAAAAGTAGTTTATTTTTCTATTTATCTGTCTATATATCTAAGGGTCCTATATAATTTATTGAAAAGTTTCTTTTTCCCTTGCTCTGTGGAACTACTTTTGTCATAAAATCAAATGTCTGCATTTCTGTGTCTCTGTTTCTGGGTTCCTCTCTACAGTGAGTTCTTTCCTTGTACTTGTACTACTGTCTTAATTGCTATGCTTTAAAAACGAGTTTTGATATTTAGTGCAGCAAGTCCTCTCTATCTCATTTGCTAGGCATGGTGGTGCATGCCGTTATATCCCAGCATTCAAGAGGCAGAGACAGGCATGTATCTATGAGGTAGAGCTAGCCTGGTCTTCCCAATGAGTTCTCCCTTAGTCCAGTCAGGGCTACATAGTGAGACCCTGTAATGAAAAGAATCAGCTCATTTAATTAAAGCCTGGCATGGAGGTATTACTCCTAATCCTGCTAGTATTAATCCTAATGGTGGGGAGGCTGAGCCAGGAGGATGCTTATTTTCAATACAGACTTTTTTCATTTTATTGTAGCTGTCAGGAGAATGGCTTGGAGTTCATTTCAATAAGCAGGATAACAGAGACACTGCTTAGTCTCAGTGTTTCCCTGTCCTCCTCGTGGAACTGAGAAAGTGTTTTTTTACTCGTTGTCTACATGGTTTTTTACTTCATTTTCAGTTGAGTCCACTCACCACCTCCCTAATTGTCATCAGAGACTTCCTGTTGCTGAATCCTGTGGTTAATTCTTACTTAACCTATAAGCATGAATCAGCACAATTACTTCTTTTTTTTAAAGCCTTACTTTTAAAAGAGTGCTTTGGACTTAAAAGAAAACTGAGGAAGGTCAGAGAAATCTCAGATTTGCCCCTCTCAACATGCACATCTTCCCTCCTACAGAGTGGGACGTTTATTTCAGTTGATGAACTTGCACCGCAGCTGTTGGCACCCACAGTTAGGGTTTTATCTTAGGACTCACTCTGTGTCCATGCAGTGGGTCTGATAAGTTTATGGCACGTGGATGTACATTGTAGTGTTGTGCAGTGTCTTCACTGCCTTAGAAGTAGCTGTCCTCTGTAATTCTGATTAGCCTTTAGAGTTTTTCTATTTTATTTCTGCAACTTTGGGGCACATTTTTTTTTTGAGACAAGGTCCCATGGATCTCAAGTTGATTTCATGTGTAGCTGAGGATGGTTTTCTAATCCTTTTGCCTCTCTCTCAAGAGTACCCAGGTTCATTTTGTGGACTTTTCCTCTAACTATGCTCATTCTCTTAGTTTTCAGATGCCATCTTTTAGATGCTGATGACAAGTTTCTGTCTGTCCTGCCAAACTCCCTTGATCCCTTCATCTTCACCTATGTTATCATCCTTGTGACTCTTCTTTAGGATATATTCATAATCTACTCACTAGCTTTTTAAAGCTACAATGAGCCCACCCAGATAAATCTTGTGCTCTTCTTGATTGCCTCCATGTTATAGTCAGATGAAAGCCACCATTATATATCACTTCTTGTATTTAAAACTTTAATATAGTAATTCTTTCAGATTTTATTGTATTCCTGTATTTTCTTTTTAAAAACTTAAGCCAAAAGATCAGGAGTGTATACTTTTAATCCCAGCACTGAGAAGCCTAAAGTAGGGACTTTCTATGAGTGTCAGGTCATCCTGAGCTACAGAGTGAGACCCTGTCTCAACACTCCCTGGTATTAAGAAAAAGAAAGAAAGAAAAAATACATAATGATATCAGGTTATTTGTAATCATTTCTTTTCATTCTGAAAATCCAGAGGCTTTCTTTACAATGGCCAACATACACACTGTACTATTTAGGCCCAGTGATCATTCCTACAGTCATATTTCCTGTTATTTCATTCCTTGTAGACCAGACTCCAGCTAGTTAGGCTTCATTGTTCATCCACAGGTTAGACATATGCACACATAGCGTTGCTGCACTTGTACTCTCAGCCTTCTATTCCCAGATATTTATATGGCTTTTCCCTTTTACTTGTGATTGTCACTTTTTCAGCAAGGTTTTTTAAAGCAACCCTTTATAAGTTGTACTCCACCTTCCAATATATTCTTCGTTCCCTTTGTCTGCCTTAATTTTGTCCATAATATTTATCATTAAGAGTCTTTATTTGCTTTCTTTCTTTTTTTTAAAATATTTATTTATTTATTTATTTATTTATTTATTTATTTATTTATTTATTATGTATACAATATTCTGTCTGTGTGTATCCCTGAAGGCCAGAAGAGGGCACCAGACCTCACTACAGATGGTTGTGAGCCACCATGTGGTTGCTGGGAATTGAACTCACGACCTTTGGAAGAGCAGGCAATGCTCTTAACTGCTGAGCCATCTCTCCAGCCCCTGTTTGCTTTCTTTTACTGTGTAACAAATCACTACACATGCAGCAGCTACCGCCACAAACATTAGTATCTTGTCTCTTTGGATTAGGAATCTTGGCATGGGATGGCTGGGTGCTCTGATGAGGGGTGTGAAAGGCTCTGATAAAGACATCATATAGTCTGGATTCTCACCTGGAGGCCTAAGTCGGGAGAATCAGCTTCCAGGCTCATGCCAGTTGCCAGTAGGCAGACTTGATTTCTTTGCAGCTGCCTGACTGAAGGGATAGCTTTCTTCTGGCTTTTGGATGAGGTCTCCCCCAGATCCCCAGGCTGCCCAAAGCCCTTTGCCAGATGGGTTTTTTCTCTCTGCACTCCCAAATAGTCAAAATATCCAAATAGTTCTCTAAGCGGCAAGCAGGTGGTCAGAGGAAACGAGCAGTCACGGCTGAACAAATGATACAGCTAGTGCAAATACACTGGGAGGAAAAATGATACAGCTAGAGAAAATACACTGGGAGGAAAAATGCCGAAACTAGATTTAAGAAACAAAATCCTGGAGAGTTTGATAAGCTTGTTTAGTCGCTTAAGAATAATAAAGAGGTATTTTCTGTATAGGAAGTAGAGATTCATAGAGAATTAAAAATAACAATGCAAAAGGATGAGTTAATAAAGGAAAATCATAGGAAAAATAATTTGAAAAATAGTATAATTCAGATTTTTATCTTAAATTTACTTATTTTTGCGTGTATATTGGGGTTGGTTGGGGAGCTTATGTGTGTGCCAGTGAGTGTATGCAGAGGACAAGTTTTTGGAATCGATTCTCTCCTTCTGTCATATGAGTCCTAAGAATAGAACTCATTGAGATCCACTTGCCTCAACCTCCCAGGGGCTGAAAGTTACCTGGCAGAAAGTTGGCTTCTTGATAAGTCTGTATATGGAGATAATTAAATGTAATGATTACTGCTTCTGAAATATTAAAATTTTATAACAGATGAATCAAGAATGGTACATTTGAGTTGGGGTGTCACTCAGTGGCAGAGCACTTTCTTGAGTGTGTATAGGCCTCTGATTCCTGTAGGGTGTATTTTTTTTCAAGTTAATTAATTGTGTAGACCAATTGGCCTTTAACTCTCAAATATCTCTTTGCCTCTACTTCTTGGGTGCTGAGATTAAAGATGTACATGACTATTCCTGGGAAATGTTTTTATTTATTTATTTATTTTTACTTTTTTTTTTTTTGTTTTTTCAAGACAGTTTCTCGGTAGCTTTGGAGCCTGTCCTGGAACTAGCTCTGTAGACCAGGCTAGCCTCAAACTCACAGAGCTCCTCCTGCTTCTGCCTCCTGAGTGCTGGGATTAAAGGTGTGTACCACCACCACCACCATCCACCATTTGTTTTTATTTTTTGAGACAAGGTCTGCCATAGCTCAGACAGGCCTCAAAGTAACATGTAACTGAGGATGACCTTGATTCCTGGTCCTTCCACCTCCCCAAACCTGGGATTACAGGTCTATGCCACCATACCAGGTTGGGTATACACTCTTTTGACAGAGTTATTGGCACTGTATTTTACTTATGGTATTGGGCACTGAGCATAGGACGTTGTACATGCAAGGTAATCCTACCACTGAGCTATATCCTCAGCCTTTTCCCCATTTAAAGATATTTTTGGGGTTCAGAAAGATGGCTCAGCAGGTAAGGGCATTTGCCATCAAGACTGACAACTTGAATTTGATTCCTGGGACCTATGTGGATAAAGGAGATAACGAACTTCCATAAGTTGTCCTTTGTTCTCCACTTGCTTGCTATGGCGTATGTGTGTGCCTACTCACAGGCACACTTGAACACATATACACACAAATAAATGATAAGATGTAATAAAAAATTTTAAAAGGTTGTCTTGAGACAAGGTCTTAGTTGCCAAAACTGGGATTGAACTTGTGATCTTCCGGCCTTATCTTTCCCTGTAGCTGGGTTGACATGGCCATGCCTCTAGGCTTTCCCACCTTCTAGGCTTTACAGCTTGCTAAAAACCTGTGTATGATAATCAGATTCATTATTGGAATGTATTTTTTAATTATCATAATTAATGAATCTGAAAGATGCGTTTGTCCTTTGTGTAGAAATATTTCACAAGACTAAAGCTCCACAAGGTTCTCCACTTTGGTTATATATTCAAAAACAAAATATCTGTTTTATTTATTTATTTATTTATTTATTTATTTATTTATTTATTTATTTATTTATTTATTTATTTATTTTTGCGCAAGCCTTATCAGATTGCTGAGACTCTTTTTCCCCATGATATTTATTGAGCTCTACATTTTTCTCTGCTCCCCTCCTTGCATCTCCCTACCTCCTTCAGTCTTTCTCCAAGGTCTCCATGCTCCCAATTTACTCAGGAGATCTTGTCTTTTTATATTTTCTATTTCCCATGTATATTGGATCTATATAAGTCTATCTTAGTGTCCATATTGTTGTCTAAGTTCTGGGATTGTGGTTTGGCTTTCTTTGCCTTATGTTTAAAAACCACCTATGAGTGAGTACATGTGATAATTGTCCTTCTGTGTCTGGGCTACCTCACTCAAAATAATGCTTTCTAGTTCCATCCATTTTCCTGCAAAATTCAAGATGTCGTTATTTTTTTCTGCTGTGTAGTACTCCATTGTGTAAATGTACCACATTTTTCTTATCCATTCTTCGATCGAGGGGCATTTAGGTTGTTTCCAGGTTCTGGCTATGACAAACAAAGCTGCTATGAACATAGTTGAGCACATGTCCTTGTGACACGATTGAGCATCTTTTGGATATATACCCAAAAGTGGTATTACTGGGTCTCAAGGAAGGTTGTTTCCTAATTTTCTGAGAAATCGCCACACTGACATCCAAAGGGGCTGTACCAGCTTGCATTCCCACCAGCAATGCAGAAGTGTTCCCTTTTGCCCACAGCCTCTCCAGCATAAGTTGTCATCAGTGTTTTTGATCTTGGCCATTCTTACAGGTGTAAGATGGAATCTCAGAGTTGTTTTGATTTGCATTTCTCTGATGACTAAGGATGTTGAACATTTCCTTAAGTGCCTTTCAGCCATTTTAGATTCCTCTGTTTAGGTCTGTACTGCATTTTTTTTTATTGGATTATGTGATTTTTTGGTATCCATTTTCTTGAGTTCTTTGTATATTTTGGAGATCAGACCTCTGTCTGATGTGGGGTTAGTGAAGATCTTTTCCCATTCTGTAGGCTGTCATTTTGTCTTGTTGACCATATCCTTTGCTTTCCAGAAGCTTTTCAGTTTCAGGAGGTCCCATTTATTAATTGTTTCTCTCAGTGTCTGTGCTGCTGGGGTTCTATTTAGGAAGTGGTTCCCTGTGCCAATGTGTTCAAGTGTACTTCCCACTTTCTCTTCTATAAGGTTCAGTGTTGCTGGCTTTATGTTGAGGTCTTTGATCCATTTGGATTTGAGTTTTGTGCATGGTGATAGATATGGGTCTGTTTTCCTTTTTCTACATGTTGATATCCAGTTATGCCAGCATCACTTGTTAAATATGCTTTCTTTTTTCCATTCGATATTTTTTGCTTCTTTATCAAATATAAGGTGTTTGAAGATGTATGGATTGATATCCGGGTCTTCTATTCAGTTCCATTGGTCCTCCTGTCTGTTCTTATGCCAGTACCAGGCTGTTTTCAGTACTGTAGCTCTGTAGTATAGTTTGAAGTCAGGGATTGTGATGCCTCCAGAAGTTCTTTTATTGTACAGGATTGTTTGGCTATCCTGAGTTTTTTGCTTTTCCAAATGAAGTTGAGTACCATTCTTTCAAGGTCTTTGAAGAATTTTGTTGGGATTTTGATGGGCATTGCGTTGAATCTGTAGATTGCTTTTGGTAGGATTGCCATTTTTACTATATTAATTCTGCCTACCCAAGAGCATGGGAGGTCTTTCCACTTTCTGGTGTCTTCTTCAATTTCTTTCTTCAAAGATTTAAAGTTCTTGTCATACAAGTCTTTCACTTGGTTAGAGTTACTCTGAGATATTTTATGCCATTTGTAGCTATTGTGAAGGGTGTTGATTCTCTGATTTCTTCCTCAGCCCTTTTACTACCTAAGCTCATTTTTAAAACTTAAAAATGGGTTTTAGTTTTACCCTAAGGAATTATATCTGTGAAATCACAAACCAAAGGATGTATATCTATGTGCACATACATATATTTTCTAATACATTGAAATTAACATTAAACACATTTTCAAATGTTTGTTTACCTATTGTGTAGCTTATTATAGAGTGCTTTTGGAATTTTCTTTGGGAAAAGTTGGGGAAATGTTTTTTTCAAGAATTTTAAAAGTTTATTCTTTCACAATTTCATACCTGTATAGATCTTTCCAGACACACACACACACATACAACACACACACACACACACACACTTTCCACTTTCTGGTGTCTTCTTCAATTTCTTTCTTCAAAGATTTAAAGTTCTTGTCATACAAGTCTTCTACTTGTTTGGTTAGAGTTACTCTGAGATATTTTATGCTATTTGTGGCTATTGTGAATGTTGTTATTTCTGATTTCTTCCTCAGCCCTTTTATCTTCTGTGTACAGGAGGGCAACTGATTTTCTTTTGAGTTAATCTTGTATCCTGCTACATTGCTGAAAGTGTTTATGAGTTGTAGAAGTTTGTTGGCAGAATTTTTGGGATCACTTATGTAAACTATCATATTATCAGCAAACAGTGAGCGTTTGACTTCTTATTTTCCAATTTGTATCCCCTTATCTCCCTTTGGTGTCTTATTGCTCTAGCTAGGACTTCAAGAACTATATTGAATAGGTATAGAGTGGACAACCTTGTCTTGTTCCTGATTTTAGTGGAATCGCTGGGAGTTTCTCTCCATTTAGTTTAATGTTGGCTGTTGGCTTGCTTTATATTACCTAAATTATGTTTAGTTATGTTCCTTGTATCCCTGCTCTCTCCAAGACTTTTATTATGAAGGGATGTTGTATTTTGTCAAATGCTTTTTCAGCATCTAATGAGATGACCATGTGGTTTTCAATTTTCAGCTTGTTTATATCGTGGATTACGTTGATAGATTTTCATATGTTGAACCATCCCTGCAAGTGGGTTGAGGCCAACTTGGTCATGGTGGATGATGGTTCTGATATGTTCTTGGATTCTATTTGCTAGTATTTAGTATTTTTGCATCAATGTTCATGTGTGAGATTGGTCTGTAATTCTCTTTCTTAGTATTGTCTTTCTGTGGTTTGGCTATCAGGGTAATTATAGCCTCATAAAAAGAGTTTGGCAATGTTCCCTCTGTTTCTATTGTGTGGAATAATTTGAGGAGTATTGGTATTAGTTCCCCTTTAAAAGTCTTGTAGAATTCTGAGCTGAAACCATGTGGTCCTGGGCTTTTTTTTGTTTGGGAGACTTTTGATGACTGTTTTTATTTCTTCAGCAGATATAGGTCTGTTTATTTTGCTTATCTGGTCTTGATTTAATTTTGGTAAGTGATATTTATCCAGAAAGTTGTCCATTTCCTTTACGGTTTCCAATTTTGTGGAGTACAGGTCTTCACAATATGACCTGATGATCCTCTGTATTTCCTCCATGTCTGTAGTTATATCCCCCTCTTCATTTCTGATTTTGTTAATTTGGATATTGTCTCTGCCTTTTGGTTAGTTTGGATAAAGTTTGTCTATTTTGTTGATATTCTCGAAGAAACAAGTCTTTGTCTCATTGATTCTTTGTATTGTTTTCTTTGTTTCTATTTTGTTGATTTCAGTTTTCAGTTTGATTATTTCCCCGCCCTCTTGTTCTCTTAGGTGAGTTTGCTTCTTTTTGTTCTAAAGTTTTCAAATGTTCTGTTAATTCACTAGTGTGGGATTTTTCCAGCTTCTTTATGTAGGCATTTAGTGCTATGAACTTGCCTCTTAACACTGCTTTCATTGTGTCCCATAAATTTGGGTATGTTGTGTGGCCATTTCATGGAATTTTAGGAAGTCTTTAATTTCCCCCTTTATTTCTTCCTTGACCCACTGATGATTCAGATGAGCATTGTTTAATTTCCATGTGTTTGTGGGTTTTCTGGAATTAGTATTGCAGTTGACTTCTAGTTTGAAAGCATGGTGATCTGATAGGTACATTGGGTCATTCCATTGTGTTTGTATTTGTTGAGGTTTGTTTTGTTACTGAGTATGTGGTCAGTTTTTGAGAAGGTTCCATGAGGTGCTGAGAAGAAGGTATATTCTTTTCTGTTTGGGTGGAATATTCTATAGATGTCTGTTAAGTCAATTTGAGTCATAACATCTGTTAGTTCTCTTGTTTCTCTGTTCATATTTTCAGTGGTGAGAGTGGAGTGTTGAAGTCTCCCACTATTAGTGTGTGGGGTTTAACCTATGATTTAAGCTTTCGAAGTTTTTCTTTGACATATGAGGGTGCCTGTATTTGGGGCATAGATGTTCAGTATTGAAATTTCCTCTTGATGGATTTTTCCTGTGACTAATATGAAATGTCTTTCTTTGTCTCTTTTGACTGCTTTTAGCTTGAAGTCTATTTTGTTAGATATTAGGAAAGCTACACCTGCTTGTTTCATAGGTCCATTTGATTGGTATATTTTTTCCCCAACCTTTTACTCAGAGACGAAGTCTGTCTTTTAGGTTGAGATTTGTTTCTTTTATTCAGAAGAGGGATGGATTCTGTTTTCGTATCCAATCTGTTAGCCTGTGCCTTTTTATGGGTGAGTTGATTCCATTTACATTAAGGGATACTAATGACCAGTGGTTGCTATCTCCTGTTAATTTGCTTTTCATCGTTGGTGATGTTCTTTTGTGAGTTTTTTCTTCTTTCGGATTTGCTGTATTGAGATTATCAATTGTCTGTGTTTTTGTTGGTGTAGCCATCTTCCTTGGGTTGGAGTTTTCCTCCTAGTATTTCGTGTAGGGCTGGGTTTGTGGCTAGGTATTGGTGAAATCTAGCATTGTCATGGAATATCTTGTTTTGTCTTTCTGTGGTGATGGACAGTTTTGCTGGGAATAGTAGCCTGGGCTGGCATCTATGGTCTCTTAATGTCTGCATAGTGCTTGACCATGACCTTCTGGCTTTCATTGTCTCCACTGAGAAGTAAGGTGTAATTCTGATAGCTCTACCTTTATATGTTACTTGTCCTTTTTCCTTTGCAGCTCTTAATATTCTTTCTTTACTCTGTATGTTTAGTGTTTTGATTATTATGTGGCGAGAGGACTTTTTTTTTTGATTCAGTCTATTTGGTGCTCTGTAATTTTCTTGTATCTTCATAGGCATATCTTTCTTTAGGTAGGGAAAGTTTTCTTCTATGATTTTGTTAAATAAATTTTCTGTGCCTTTGAGTTGACTTTCTTCTCCTTCTTCCATACCTTTTATTCTAAGATTTGGCCTTTTTATGTTGTCCCATATTTCATGGATATTTTGTGTTAAGCTTTTGTTAGATTTAATGTTTTCTTTAACTGATGAGTCTATTTTCTCTATTTTATCTTCCACAATTGAGATTCTCTCTTCCATTTCTTGTATTCTGTTGTTCATACTTGCATTTGTGGTTTCTGCTCTTTTCCTCATGGTTTCTCTTTCTATAATTGCTTGGCTTGTGGTTTTTTTTTTATTTTTTCTATGTCAGTTTTCAGGTCCTGAATAGTTTTTGTTATATGTTTGAGTTTTTTTTCTTAGTTTTCTTTGAGTGATTTGCTGATATCTTCCAATTTTTTGTTCTTTTGTTCTTCCATTTCTTTAAGGTAATTTCTCATTTCATCTTTAAGAATTGCAAACATTCCCTTGAGGTTATTTTTTACATCATTTTCTTCTGGTTTTTCCATATTTGCCTGTTCAGGTCTTACTTTTTTAAGGTCTTTGGGTTTCACTGGTATCGTGTTCTCTTTGTGGTGTAGCTTGTGATCTTACCTTTTCTACTCATCTTTTCCTCTAATAGGTGTGGTTGGGACTGTCTGAGATTCGGTTGAATAATCTTCTAGGTGACAGTGAATCGAAAGCTAAGATGGTTTTCTTTGTGGTACAGTCAGTGTCACAGTTCTAGTTACCTCGTTGGTTATTCCTGTTCCTGGAGGTAGCTCAGTGGTCCTGTGTTTTGGTCTGCTCCCTTCGAGTTTGCTGTCTCAGGCCTTGTTTGGCCTAGGCTGCTGGCCTTGATCCTTTTCTGTAAATCTTGGTCTGGATCTCCTCTTGCAGAAGTCCCTGGCTTGGAGTTAGACCTGTTCTGGTGGCAGTCGTTGACTGGTCACTGGTTTAATCCTGATCTGCTCGTGTCCCAGGACTGGATTTGCTCGTGGCTTCTGCTCCTGGTGGAGCTTGTTTCCTGAGGCTCTCTCTGTCCTAGGAGTCTTGTTCAATGTGTGACATCCAATTTTAATCCCAAGCACTGTGGAGGTAGGAGGCGGAGGCAGGTGAATTTCTGTGAGTTCTAGACAAGCCTCATCTATGTAGACAGTTCCAGGCTAGCCAGGGTCTCAAAAATGCAAAAAAAAAAAAAAAAACTCGTAAGAATAATGTGTCAAATCTAATCAGGAGTGACTTAAGTCAGAGCAGCTGAAGAGGAAGCAGTGGAGAGCAAGCACTAGCCAAGGGGATAGGAAGGTGTCTTCTCAGATTTGGAAATGACCTTGACTTTTTCTTGTTTAATAACATTTCAGTTCTCCAGAGAACTGTTAATTATTCTTATGGAATGATAAGATAATTTTATTGTTAACTATTCTTTGAAAGTTAGTTAGCAAATGTGTCAGAATTTAAAAAGATTATTCTTCAGGTGGTGTAGGAGGGTACTCAGGGATGGTTTGGGAGTCCCCTCTGTGTGCTGTGATTACCATTAATGAATAAAGAAAACTGCCTTGGCCTTTTGATAGGGCAGCCCTTAGGTGGGCGGAGTAGACAGAACGGAATGCTGTGAGAGAGAAGGCAGTGTGGCAGACGCCATGCTTCTCCAGCACAAGATGGGCACTGGTTAGACTCATGCCGGTAAGCCACAGTCAAGTGGCGATACACATTAATGGAGATGGGCTAAAATAACATGTGAGAGTTAGCCAATAAGAGGCTAGAGCTAATGGGCCAGGCAGTATTTAAATGAATACAGTTTCCGTGTAATTATTTCGGGTATAAGCTAGCTAGGCACCAGGCGGCGGGAGCCGGGTGGCCACTGGGACCAAAAGCAGGCCTGCGCACCTCATTACTACATTCAGGTTTTTGAAAAGATGCAGTATTAATTAAGATTCTTTTGAGAAAAAGAACAGAAATTGACTTTGGAATGCTGGGCAGTTTTTGTCCTTCCTGCCCATCTGTTCTGTTGATAAAGCTGGGTTTCTGTACTTGATGAAAGGATGGAGGTCATGGATATCCCTGAGAAGAGAGCACATCCTATTCCTCTGCCGCACATGCTGACAGGACTTCAGATCAGCTCTCATGGGGGCTCTGATCCAATTACTTTCCAGATTTTGAATATTATTGGATACTTTTGCTGATAATCCATTTCTTACCAATGTGGAATTAAATTTTTCTTGGGCTTAAGGGTATTTGAAATTTTTATCTGAGGTTAGATAAAATCTTATTTATTCATGAGCCATTTCTACTCATAAGGTACTTGATTAGATCTTTTCTTTTTTTAGTAGTCTCTTAGTATGTAATCCAAGCTAGTTTCTAATTCATCCAGGCTCAGTCTTCTCAGTGCTGGACTCGTGTGTGTGTGTGTGTGTGTGTGTGTGTGTGTGTGTGTGTGTGTTACCATGACTGACTTTAAAGTCTTTTTAAGGGTACTGTAATTTTTCATCTATTATAAATTAACTCAGCCACACAGTTTTTAAAAAAATTTTGTTTTGTGCTTGGGATGGTATCCAAGGTCTTATTCAGTTAGGCAAATGCTGTTATCACAGAGCTATATTCCTACCTCAGATAACTCTTAGTGGACATTAAGTAGTTCTCATTTTAATTCCGTTAGTAAAAATCAATTTATGAATCTTGTTATCTTTTTTCCTTTTAAAATTGACTTACTGAGATAATTTAAGTAAGTATGTATTTAACTGCATCTTTCAGTGAAAATTTTTTTTTTTGTTTTTTTCGAGACAGGGTTTCTCTATAGCTTTGGAGCCTGTCATGGAACTAGCTCCAGGCTGGCCTTGAATTCACAGAGATCTGCCTGCCTCTGCCTCCCGAGTGCTGGGATTAAAGTTGTGTACTACCACCGCCTGGCATTTTTTTTTCCACAGTGGCTAGCTGTGATCTTTCAATGAAATTTAAAGACCCATGCATTCTTCTTACTTAACCTGTGCTCACATGAAAAGGTGGATGTGGCTGCATGATCCTGTGATCCCAGCATTTTGTGGGAGGAGACAGGTGTGTCCCAAGAGCTTGCTGACCAGCCATACCAGCCAGAAAGGTGGGCTTCCCATTTAATGAGAGACCTGCTTCAAGGTGATAAAGTACAGAATGATAGAGGAAGGTACCTGAGTCCTCTGGGGTCTTCTTCTGCCTCTACGTGTCTGTACATAGGCGCATGCACATGCATCCTCAGTATGGATTTAACACATACACACACTCAAAATCACTCACGCACACATGCACAAACACATCACATGACAAAATGAGTACTGTTGGCATACTTTCAAGTACTATAAGAATGGAAATGATTTTTACAATTTTCTTTATTTACTGCTTTTTTTATTTTTTTTGTTGTTGGTGGGTTTTTGTTTGTTTAGTTTGTTTGTTTTTGTTTTTTGTGGGTTGGGTTTTTTTTTTAGTTTTTTTTTTCTTTTGAGACAGGGTTTCTCTGTGTTGTATTGGTTGTCATAGAACTCGTTGCTCTGTAGACCAAACTGGTGTCGAAATCACAGTTATTCACCTGCCTTTGCCTCCTGAATGAGTGATGGGATTAAAAGTGTATACCACCATTGCTTGGCTTGTTTTTGATTTTTTACATTGTTATTATTTAAAAGTTTTTAAGATTTATTTTATTTTATTTATTTCATTTTTTAAAAACTATAAACTGATTGGCCCATTAGCTCAGGCTTCTTGCTAACTCTTATAACTTATATTAGCCAGTTATTCTTGTCTATGTTAGCCACATGGCTCAGTACCTTTTTCAGTGAGCCAGTCACATCTTGCTTCTTCTGTGGCTGGGCCAGGACTGCAGACCAAGCTTTCCTCTTCAAGATTTATTTTATCTTATGAGTGTTTTTCTGAATGTATATATGTGCACCACCTGCATACCTGCACCACCTGCATACCTGGTGCCCATAGAAGTCAGAAGAAGGTATTGGATCCCTTAAAACTGGAGTTACAGATGGTCGTGAACTACCATGTGGGTGCTGGGAATTGAACTCAGGCCCCCCGTAAGAGCAACAAGTGCTCTTAACCGCTGGGCCAAGTCTCCAGCCCTTGTCTTTAATCTTTAATTTATTTCTTTATTTTTTATTTTATGTGTGTGTGCATCTTAAAGAGTTGTAAAAAGGAAAGTAAAGAAAGTGTATTTTTGTTTGTTTGTTTGTTTTTCTGAGACAGGATTTCTCTGTGGCTTTGGAGCCTGTCCTGGAACTAGCTCTTGTAGACCAGGATGGCCTTGAACTCACAGAGATCCTCTGCCTCTGCCTCCCGAGTGCTGGGATTAAAGGCATGTGTGACCACCCCCGACCATTTATTTTTTAAAGTAATAAAATATTATTTTAGTTTTGGTTTTATAATATGTTGTTTACATATTGTGTTTTAAAGATTTTCTTGTTTTAGAACTCACACTACCACATTTTGCATTGTATATGTACAAATTAGTTTTACATTGCTCTATTCTTTTGCAGGATGACTGTCTTCTGAAAGTATGGTACCCTATGACTGGTTGGAAGTCTTCAATCATACCTCAGGATCACCATGAAGTGAAAAGGAGACAGGCATCTACTCAGTTTTCCTTTGTTTACTTGGCACATCCTCGAGCTGTGACAGGTTTCTCATGGCGTAAAACTAGCAAGTATATGCCCAGGTTGGATACATGTTTCATAAAATATTAACTTGTATTCTTTATGTTTATAGGATAGTGAAAACGGAATCTTCAGTGTACTGGTATGTAGTGATTAACAGTATAGAATGAAATGAAGCTGTCTGGATTCAGGGTCTACTGCTGTCATTAGCCCTCTGAGCTTGTGAATAGATTTCTTAAGTTCTGTCTCAGTTTTTCTCTGTTGAATGAGGGTAGTAATAATGCCATCTCAGAGAGCAGTAAGGCAGATGTGCTTGTGGACATGAAGTATTTAGTACAGGCCATAGCTGTAACATGAAGGGCCTGCTTTGTTGGGGTTTCTGTCCTGCCCGGTCCCCCAGCCATTTAATCCCAGAGAAAATCATGCAGAGAGTCTACTTTAGGTTATAAACTGATTGGCCCATTAGCTCAGGCTTCTTATTAGCTCTTGTAGCTTATATTAACCCATTATTCTTATCTATGTTAGCTACATGGCTCAGTACCTTTTTCAGCAGGGCAGGTCACATCCTGCTTCTTCGGTGGTCTGGGCAGGAGTGGGGAAAGAGCTTCCTTCTTCCCAGAAGACTTCTGTTCTCATTGCCCCACCTCTACTTCCTGTCTGGTTTTCCCACCTATACTTCCTGCCTGGCTACCGGCCAATTAGCATTTATTTAAAACATGATTGACAGAATACAGACAATTCTCCCGCACCACATAGCCCATATTATTTGCCCAGGCATCATGAACTGCTATTGTGAGCAGTAACATTAGTGGTAGAAGATTCTGAAAAGGATATTTTTGCTAGTAAATTGGAAAGTACACATTGAGGAAAAGGAACAAACTTATTAGTAAAGTGCATGGTTGTGAGATTATGATTTATAGTGGATAAACTGGGTAGGTTGCGCCTTTCTGATGGTAGGGTTACCCGTAGGACCTTCTCAGAGCTTTTAACAAAGGAGTTTTGTTGACATAAATAATCCACTTTCCTTAATGTTAATATTGCATGCATGTGTATTTGTGTGTGTGTTGAGATGGTGCCGTGCTAACTAGAGCTAGAACATATGTGGCTGAAGGATTTATTGTTTTAATCAGTTAGTCACTTTTTTATAACTGTGAGGCACTGGTTCTGAGACTTCTTAAATATATTAAAATCTGCAGATGCTCAAGTCCTTTATATAAAATGGTGCTTTTTTTTTTTTTGGTTTTTCGAGACAGGGTTTCTTTGCAGCTTTGGAGTCTGTCCTGGAACTTGCTCTGTAGACCAGGCTGGTCTTGAACTCACAGAGACCCGCCTGCCTCTGCCTCCTGAGTGCTGGGATTAAAGGTTTGCACCACCACCTCCTGGCTAAAATGGTGCATTTATTACATGTAACCTACACATATCTTCCCATGTACTTCAAATTATCTCTGGGTTATTTACAATAACTCTTATAGCATAGATGCCATGTAATTTCTTTTTTTTTTTCACTTTTATTGGTAGAGGAAAATATCACGAGAAAGCCTGTAAATTTTCAGTGTAGATGCATTTTTTTTCCAAAAAATATTTTTGATATGCAGTTGGCTGAATCCACAGTTTTGGAGTTTGGAGGTTTAATTATGTAAAATTTCCCTCATTGTTATGATATCTCTTAAAGATATTCAAAAGATTAAATAAACTGCAAACAGTACATACAGGCGATTTCCATATTTTATGCACAAATTGAAGAGCACAGTTGGCTGCTAAGATGCTTTCTTACGAAGGCTTATTCATTTGCTAAAAGTATCTCAGAACAGTTTATGCATGACAGAAATGGCACATTATATGGAGATAACATGGGGAACTCATCTGTCTTTGGAGTTCAAATGAAAGGTTTATTTGATTCATTCAAAAGATACTGAATCCTGAATTCCAAATGCCAAAGACTGAAGTCTATAGCCTTGCTAAAGGAGCATCTCATTTTGAACCTTTGTTTTATTTAATGCCCTCTATAGAAATGTGTGGTAGTTACACAATAACTAGTAAGACAGCTTACATTTGCATTTAAAAAGGTTCATTTTAAGTTATTTACATCTATTGTAAACATTTGAGAAATAATTTTTTTTATAAAAATTATAGTTTTATTGATATTTGGGAATTTCACATCATGAACCCCAATCACACTCACCCCCCTCCCCGGTTTTGCCAGTTCTTTTTTTTTTTAATTTATTTTTTATTATTTTTGTTTTATTTTTTATTTTTCTCTGCTCCCCTCCCTGCCACACCCCTCCCTCCCTCAACCCTCCCCCAAGGTCCCCATGCTCCCAATTTATTCAGGAG
>PVIU01016991.1:0-43244 GCA_004026605.1 Ondatra zibethicus
AAAAACCAAAAAAAAAAAAAAAAAGCTGGGCACAACACAGTTTTAAGAAGATACCCAACACCAGTCTCTGGCCTTTACTTACACACCACACAAACACACACACACACACACACACACACACACACACGGAGATGCTGACAATAAAATACCTTAAAAATAAAGCTGTCTATCGTTAGAGTCCTTTGAATTAAAAATACGGAATCAGCGTAATTCCTGCACATCAAACCTCATTTCAAGAAAGTTACTTGAAATTAACATTAGCATAATTATACTTTATTTTGCACATGTGTGTATTGGACATGCATGATAGTATGTGTGTTGGTATACATGGTTGTGGTTACAGATGTGGGTGTGCAGTCACATGCGTGAGTGTAGGAAGAGGCCAGAGGACTGATGCTGGCTGTCTTATTCGATTGTTTTGTGTCTTATATACTAAGGTAGGGATCTCTCACTTGAACCAAGTATTTGCTGATTCAGCTTGTTACAGTAAACCAGACAGCTTGCTCCAAAATCCAGGTCCACCTCCTGGGAGCTAGAACCACAACAAGGCTTCCCTATCTACCCAGCATTTATGTGGGTGCTGGGGATCTGAACTCTGGTCCTCAAACTTGCATTGCAAGTACTTTACTGCTGAGTCATTATCTCAATCTAACATAATAATCTTAAAAAGTATGGTTTAATACCAGTTGTTGGATAACTCTCTCCACCAAGGTAGTAAAACTGACGTCCTGACTTTCCCAGTTATCATACATGTATTTGACAAGCTTGGCAATGGTTTCTGTGTCTGTTTCAGATTCAAAGTCATAGCCTTTGCTTTCCTGAAAGTAGAATAAAGAAAAAAGACACATTTAAATAAATACAATGTTCAAATATTTTTTAACTTAATGGTTCTTTTATGTTAACCTTTTAAAATTTTTTATTAGACTTATGTGATTTTATGTGTGGATGTTTTGCATATGTATATGTCTGTGCATATATGTGGTTGATGCCCTTGGAGATCAGAAGAGGGCATCAGATCCCCTGAAACTGGAATTACAGAACAGTTGTTAAACACCCTGTGGGTAACAGGAATCAAACCCAGGCCCTATGCAAGAGCAACAAGTGTTCTCAACTACTGGTCCATCTCTTTAGCCCCTATGCAAATATTTTCTAGAAATTTTCTTTCAAAAAACAAATGAATTTCTAATTGTATGTGTGCACATATATGTGTGTGTGTGCATGTATAGTATGCGAGTATAGGCATAAGTGTGTCACAGTGTGTGTTTGGAGGTCAGAGGACAACTCTGAGGAATCAGTTTTCCCTTTCTACCATGTGGGTTTCAGGTAATGAACTCAATGTTGTCATGTTTCAGTGACAAACATTTTACCCAAAGAGCCATCTCACCCCCCCTAAAATCTTACTAATTACTAACTTATTTTGGATGTCATGCTGAATTTCCACAAAATTAAAATTAATTTAATTAGTTAAAATTAATTTATAATAAATTTAATAAATTAATTAATATAAGATTAATGTTAATAAAAATTAAAGTCTGATTATAGAGAAACAATAACATTATTGAGTACAACTCAATACATTTAACATATATACCTCATATAAATTAAATTATAAGTAATTAAAATAGGGGTTGGAGAGATGGCTCAGTGGTTAAGAGTACTGGCTGCTCTTCCAGAGGACCTGAGTTCAATTCCCAGCAACTATATGGTGGCTCACAGCTGTCTGTAGCTCCAGTTCCAGAGGATCCAACATGCTCACACAGACATACATGCAGGTCAAACACCAATGCATATAAAATAAAAAAATCAATAAAGCATTTGAATAAATAAATAAGGTGGAATATATGATATTAAAAATACTAGTTTCATAATGAGTAACAATTCTTTGGTGATCCTCAACTGTCCAATAAAGAGCCATTGGTTATACAGGGCTATTTTAAAGTTAAATTTAAAATCTAGCTTCTCTGTCACAGACGTTCAGCAGTCCCATATGCACAGACGCTACTATGCTAGGTACAGACAGTTCCCATCACTGCAGAAACTCAACAGGCGATGCTGAGGTGGCACTATCTCAGCACAACACATAGCTGGCCCTCAGAATGCCCTGAAGCAATCAGAACTGCTCCAGTGTCAACAGAGAGAAATAAAACAAGCTGCGCACCCTGTGGTTAACTTAGGAATTACTTAAGCAGTCTAAATAATGTTGCATGTCCCTGACTCTCAGAAGTATTCTCAAAGATGGTATCTTCTGGGCTCACTTTACTTACCAAAAACTTTTTCAAGTCTTTGTAGTTGGTGATGATCCCATTATGAATAACAATAAATTCTAGAAGAGATAAAGTATTGACAAACTATAAGAAGTCTGATAAATGCTATGAATAGCTATGATTGTGGATAGGTTTTCCTTTATATTTCCTTTGGGTTTTTGGCAGTGGTGCTGGGGTTTGAATCCAGGACCTTCTGCATGTTAGGCAACTACTCTGCCACTAAACTACCTCCTAGCCCTGCTGTTTCATATTTTTGAGACAAGGTATCACAATGTAGCTCAGGCTTGCTTTGAACTAGTGGAAATTTTCCAGTGTCTGTAACCCAAGTGCTAGGGTTACAGACATGCACTATCACACCTGGTCTATGAACAGAGTCTTCTCAAGTCAAAAAGTTAGTATACTAGTGGGTGTCCTCCAGTGTTTATGCTTCTTACTGTGGCCTGCCATCCAGCAACTCAAGAGCATGGGGAATGAAAGGAGCAGAGCAAGTCTCCTGCGCCTGTTTCCTCACTTGCAGAATGCTACTCTACTTGACCACACTCTCTCTGTTCATTTATGCTTTGCTTAAGTTTAAACAATCTCAGTGATGCTAACTAAAGTTTAAGAACTAATAACTACATAATTACCAAGTTCTATAAATTGATTTATGTAAGGTCCAGATGACTCCTGGAATGTCACATTAAAATGTCAAAGTAGCATTCCAAGAGCAAATAAATATAATCCTGAGAGATCAATTTCATCTATTTTTATTAAACGATGACTGAAAAATGTTAAAAACAGGTATCTAAAAGTTAACAGTGTTATGTGCAGCCATGACAGTACCCATACAGCGTAGGTTTAAACTCACAAATCAAAAGAATAATTATGTTTGGTATGGCGACTCAAGCACTCAGAAGGAAGAGACAGGAGGATTTCTGACAATAAAGTGAGTTCCAGGCCAGCCAGGGCCTCATAGTGAAACCCTGTCAAAACAACAACAAAAAAGAGTAATTATTACTGAATACAATGGTTTTGTTGCCCTGTCTGGCCTGAACTCCTATACTCAGGCACTCCTTCTGTCTCAGCCTTCTGTGTAACCGTGCATGCATTACCACACCTAATGTAATTACCACACCTAATCTAATTTCATATTATAGTATTCAAAATGTTCTCAGTATTCCTAAAGATCTCATATTTGTCTCAAAAAAAAGAAAAGTAATCAAGACTACTGAGCCTACTGGGATCATTTCAAAAAGAAACAGGAGCCAACTCGAATAAGTTCCCAGTGGGGCAAAACAGAAAAAGTGCTGCAGCGATGCGAAGGGCTACCTCAGCACTGAAATAAACCAAGGGTCTATCACAAGCTACGTGGAGGTGTCTCAGCAGCACAGCACATAGCACTTCAGTCTGAAGAACTATCTGTGGAAGGAAAAGAGGAGCGAAAGGGGTCAAGCGGAGTGCAATGTGGGATGTGTAATGATGTACGTTTGAATGCCACAACGAAACCATTTTTGTATGCTAACTTTAAAGACACTCAAAATAATTACTATGAGTTTATAATAATGAAAAAAACAATGCTCAGGATAACATTAGAATCACTTAATGTTTGAAAAATGGTAACTAAAGGGAAATAATCAAATATTCACCCTGCCTATACAAGCTATACCTAAGAGTGACCACGCAGTTGATGAAAACTTCTCCTTAGAGACAGACATACCTGAGCTCAAAACTAAAGGAGGACTTGAGGGCCTAAGACTACTGGCATTTGACAATCCCTACAATCTCTGCAGTAATCAACAATGGCTAACATGTCAAACACTGTGAGCCTCCAGGTAGGGATACTCAGGGCTGCAGATACATCTCATGGGAGAGACTTGCCCAGCATCAATATACCCTGGGTTCAATGCCTGAGGCTGGAAAAACAAAAATTAAGTAACAGGTCTGTTTAGCAGGGCATGATGGCACACAGCTATAAGGGAGGTAAGGAAAGGAGGATTAATGCAAGTTCAAAGCTGGCCAGATCTACAGAGTGAGATCATTTTAAAAAGCAACAAACAAAAGACAAAAAAAAAAAACAACAAAACTGAAGACACGGGGAAACATTAAATAACATAACAGGAGTAGATATAATTAGCAATACTTAGACTACAGGAAACTTACAGATAAACAACACACTAAATTACAAGAGAAAGAGAAAACAACTATCATATTGAAGAGTTACCAATATTTATTATTGGAATCCCAAAATAACCAATACATGAAGGACCGTTGAAATTTGGTGATGGGATCAAGTTTTGTGCATTCACTGAATATGTTTTGAAAATTTCTAGATGAGAATCTAATTAAAATAATAACATAAGAACCTTGATTCTTCTCCCATTACTGGCCCACTAAAATCATTTCAAAGCACACACAAGCCATTCATACCATTATTTTTATCAGAGCGTTGGGGGTGACTATTGACAGGACTAGGTTCTCCATGTGTTGCCCAACGGGTATGAGCTATTCCAAGATGTACATCAAATTCTATATCCAAGTCCATATCTTGTTGTTCTGTAGGAGATAAAATTTAAAACTCTAGTATTTGATAATGCTATAGATACGTTATATTAAGTATAACTACACCAGCCCCCCCCCATCCACAAGGTTTGTGTGTCAAGATACTCAGGGATACCTGAAATTGCAGATGGCACAGAGCTCTACATATATAGCATGTGTTTTCCTACACAATGTCATGTTTTCCACCTTAGGGAACTACTCACTATGGCCTGTGGCTTCTTGCCAAACCGTTTTCTGCTTGAGATGTGACAGCAGAATTAGCACTAATTTGTTTCCTTCTGAAACAGAAGGTTCATTCTTACCATACCTCTTGGCAGACTCAGCATTTGATTTGCCTTCTTCCTTGTTAAATAAGAACTTTCACCCTCTCCCGTCATAAGAAGCACCTTCTGGCTTCTCTGGCAGATCAGCAAACCAGCATCTTGCATTTGGGGTGATTATCAAGCAAAGTAAAAACTATGCCAAGTGGAGACACATGAGCAGGCCCCATCCTCAGGATGACACTTCTGTAGCTTCTTCACTTAGAGCTCTGAACTGGCCCCCTATACCCACTGCACCTAATTTCCTTCCTAGTTGCTATGATTATTTTTGAAGCTCAGGGACAATTTAAACCCAAACAGTCAACAAAATTACTTTTCTTCCTTCTCTTCAACCTTTAAGTCTACCTTAAAATGGGTCCCAAAAAAGGGTAGAACGGGAAAAATCAAACTAAGTACATTACTGTGAACTTCTTCATCCAGTGCCTTAACTTTTCCTTTCTTCTTAATGAGCTGAATTTTGCAGGCATTCGCTTCCCAGTCTTTGTCATTACCTCCATCAAGTCCCACTCCTAAATTAGCGAGAGGTAGATAAGAAAGCAAGACTTAGAAACTGGTTGTTAAGAATACCAATATGAGGCAAAAAAATAGTAATAATAAAGGGAGATTATTTATTCATCTAATTAATTCATTTAATCTACTATGTGGTGAGATAGTGACAGCTGCTTAAAACAAAAACTGAAAATAAGGCTTATTTAGCTTGAATGGGGCCTTGTGTTCAAACCCAGCATCAGAAAAGAGGGTAAGAGAAGGGAGGTCAGGAAAGGGGTTATAATAGAGAGCTCAATTCTTGTCTGTTCAGAAAACAGGCTGAGAAAGAACAACGATAATCATCATTATTACTTGTACAAACAATTGCTGCCAGGCAGTGGTGGAGCATGCCTTTAATCCTAGCACTTGGGAGAAAGAGACAAGTGGATCTCTGTGAGTTCAAGGCCAGAATGGTATACAAAGTGAGTTCCAGAACAGCCAGGGCTACACAGAGAAAACCTGTCTTGGGAAAACAAAACAAAACAAAAAATCCAAGCAATTGCTATATAAATTATAAACTGAGAAAAAGTGCCACAGACATAATGGAGACCTGCAGAAAGCAGCTCTTGAAATTTTACTTAGGGGGCTGGAGAAATGGCTCAGTGGTTAAGAGCACTGCCTGCTCTTCCAAAGGTCCCGAGTTCAATTCCCAGCAACCACATGGTGGCTCACAACCATCTGTAATGAGATCTGGCGCCCTCTACTGGCCTGCAGACATGCATGCAAGCAGAGTACTGAGAATACTGTATACATAATAAATAAATAAATAAATAAATAAATAAATAAATAAATAAATAAATCTTAAAAAAAAAAGAAAGAAATTTTACTTAGATTACTAAAGAACTTAAAAAACTTCCTTAGACCCTAAAGGTCATTTCAAGCAAAAATAGTATGTCAAGAAAAATTAGCAAATGCTCTGAAAATGGTACAGAGAGGAAGATGGGTTGGCGAAGGAGAAAGAGGACATTACAGCTGCAATACAACAAAAATGGAGAAGGTCTGACTTAAATTTAAGCAGGTGATGGCGATGAATGAGAGAAACACAAAGCGTGGATGGGAAGTGAGAAGGCATTAGACAAGGTTCTCTCCTGGGTTCAAAGGATCTGTAGAAAGATTATTGGTAGAAGGGACATAGAACAGAAAGAGGTATGAAGTGAGGACCACAGTGTTCAGTTCAATTATGAACCTGCAAAGTGATATACCCAAGAAGATACTTCTAGAAGGTAGCTGGAAACACAAGCCTGCAACTTAGGAAGCACACTTGGACTAGAAATAATAAGCCAAATGTGGTAGCACATGCCTGTATTCCTAGCACTCCACAGACTGAGGCAAGAGGATGGTAAGTTTGAGGCCAGTGTGGCCTACGAAGAAAGACTGTGTTAAAACTGAAACCAAACACATAGATTATAAATCACAATGTACGGGGTAATGAAGTCATCTCATGAAAATACAAAGACAAGTGGAGTAAGGAAAGAGTCTCTGTGGCTGGGAGGAGTGGTCATGCCTACAACCTCAGCACTTGGAAGAAAAGGTCTGCCTGGGCTATAGAGCAGACCTAACCTCAAATAAATAAATAAAAAATGAAAAAAAATCTTAAAGAGCATTCCTATTTAAGCAACAGCCATAAGAAAAGGCATCTCCAAAGCTGACAGAAAACACAATCAGCATCCATATGGGAGGATATGTTGCTAGAAAAGCTACAAATGGAGAATCTGAACAACAAAGGCACAGGACTGGGCATTACTCAGCACTGCCCTAGCATTTGTGACCTTGGCCTCTATTCCCAGTACTACTAAAATAGGAAGTGAGAAACCAACACTGCGATCCTTAGAAAGACTTTCACAGTTGGCCCTTGATTAGCATCTAGCATCTTAGATTTCAGGGGCATGTCTACCCCTGAGACGGGTGAGTGTGCTTCCTGTGCCTAGACTGTTCATGGAAACAGTGTGTTCCTCTGGGATGGGCTGCTGCTAGGGAGATCAAGGATGCCCTGTTAAAAGAGGCCTCCTGGAAGTTGGAGCCTGCTTTCCTGCAGAGTTCATCCTATACCCGCTGCTGTTCTGATTTGTTCTGGATTCTTCCTCTGTAGTGAATCATAGAGCTATGTGTTCAGCTCTTTGCTGAGGCTCATGAGTCACTCTAGGAACCATGGAATGGGAGCTTCTGGTGGACCCCAACTCAGAGCTAGAGTCAAAACTGACCCTGCCAGAAAGTAATTTTTACTTGGCTTGTCATTTACATAAAACAGAAGGATCTTGGTTTGGGATATCACTCAGTAGTAGAGTGGTTACCTAGCATGGACAAGACCCTAAAGTTCAATCTCCAACACAAAAAGAAAAAAAAATTTTCATGTTTAAATGACATAGCATGGGTCCATGGAGATAAAAAGAAATGGAAAAATCATGGATTTTTAGGGGCTGAAGACATGGCTCAGAGGTTAAACTGTTCTCACAAGAAATCTGAGTTCAGTTCTGAGCACCCATGCCAAGCAGCTTACAACTACATGTAACTCTAGCACCTGTGCTCATGTACACACAAATTTTTTTGTTTTGTTTTTGTATTTGTTTTTGTTTTTCGAGACAGGGTTTCTCTGTAGCTTTTGGAGCCTGTCCTGGAACTAGCTCTTGTAGACCAGGCTGGCCTCGAACTCACAGAGATCCGCCTGCCTCTGCCTCCCGAGTGCTGGGATTAAAGGCGTGCACCACCACCACCGGGCCACACACACACAAATTTAAAAAAATAATAAACCCTTTTAAAAAGAACAAAGAATTTATAAGGTAAGGTGCTCTACAACTTGTTCCCATAAAAATGTGCTATGATTTATGTTTTTATAGTCAACTTTTTGTTTTGTTTTGTTTTTTTGAAAGGAAGTCTCCTGCAGCCCAGGCTGGCCTCAGACTTAATATGTATCTAAGGATGAATCTGAACATACCTTCCTGCCTCTACCTCTTTGGTGCTGGGTTTATAGGTATGAACATCAAACCCGGTTTGTGTGGTGCTACGGATGAACCCAAGGCTTCAAGTATGCTAACAACTAAGCCACATCCCAGTCCTACAGCAGCATCTTTTATAAAGGATATTACCGTGAGAAGCAATATCCATCCACACAAACGATAGTACTCTTGAAATGGCATAAGGAAACCCTTTAGATATAATGAAAGGCAAAAATTCTTCAGACTTGAATTTACAACACAACAAAGAAAACAGAGTTAGGTCTCCTAAAAATAATAAAAATACTATTTAGATTCAAGAATCAATGCAAACCCATAGTATATTTTTAAAGAAAATACCAGCAGAATCATATCCTCTGTATTCCAGTCTCTGAAGGCCTTTGATTAGGGTCTCCAAGATTTCTCGTCTTGTTCGGGGAACATGGTAATTTAAATAGGCAAATATTCCTGCAAAAAAAATAAACAAATATTTAATGGACAACTCTAATGAATCAAATCTGATATAATTACGTTTAGGCTATGCAAAAATATAAAGCTAGATTTCACCTTCAGAAAAGAAACTGTTGGGGAATATTATTTTCAGGTGTGTGACTTGTTTACACTGCATTTGTTTAACTCTGTGGAGCTGTGCTACTGTGTCTGCCTAAAACGCCTGATGGTCCTAATAAAGAGCTGAACAGCCAATAGCAAGGCAGGAGCAAGGACAGGCGGGGCTGGCAGGTAGAGAGTATAAAAGGAGAAATGAGGGGGCCCTAGGAGCAAGAGAACAGAAGAGGCTATCCCAGCGCTCAGCCACCCAGCCAGTTACGGAGTAAGAAGGAAAGTAAAATATACAGAAATAAGAAAGATGAAAGCCCAGAGGCAAAAGGTAATGGGGATAATTTAAGAAAAGCTGGCAAGAAACAAACCAAGCTAAGCCTTCGTGATTATATTATTTGGGAGTTGAGTGGCGAGTCCCCCCAAAAGCCAAGAGTAAAAAATGCATACAATAATAAACCTTCATCTCAAATTATTTAGAACCCATGGAACTTTTTCAAACAGGATCTTCTTATAAACATAAAAGATTAACAAAAATATGTCAAAATAAATGTCTAGTTATTTTCAACAAAGCTTAAAAAGTTAAGTCATTTATTTCCTTAACTGTCATTTTGTCAACTAAAATTTATTTTTTAAAAATTAAATTTGTGGGCTATATACTATTACATTAAACACACACATACCTTCTAGCAAGTTTCCCTACGCCCCCCAAGACAGGGTTTCTCTGTAGCTTTGGAGCCTTCCTGAAACTCGCTCTGTAGACCAGGCTGGCCTCAAACTCACAGAGATCTGACTGTCTCTGCCTCCCGAGTGCTAGAATTAAAGGCATGCGCCACCACTGCCCGGCTCTAGCAAGCATTTTAAGTCACAAATAGTTCATATAACAATAGCAAAAATGACTGTTCACTTCCACTATTCAATAAAGTTTAGGGATAAACTGTGTTTAAAATTTTTATTTTGTTGCCGGGCAGTGGTGGCACACACCTTTAATCCCAGCACTCAGGAGGCAGAGGCAGGAGGATCTCTGTGAGTTGGAGGCCAGCCTGGTCTAGAAGAGCTAGTTCCAGGACAGGCACCAAAGCTACACAGAGAAGCCCTGTCTCAAAAAACAAAAAGAAAAAAACAACAAACGGATTTGCTTTGTTTTGTTTTGTTTTTTGAGACAGGGTTTCTCAGTGTAGCCTTGGCTGTCCTGAAACTTGCTCTGTAGAACAGGCTGGCCTTAAACTCAGATCCACCTGCTCTGCCTCCCTAGTGTTAGAATTAATGGTGTGCACCACCACTGCCCGGTGACAATTTAATTTTTTTTCCCAGAGCTGGAGACCACATTTGAGTCAAATATTCTATCATTCAATTACAACCCAACACAATAATTTAATAATAATAAAAAAAATCTCACCTAAATATATAACTCAAGCCTCAAAATGGCTTAAATGAGGTTCAGGTGCCATCACGGAAGAGGAAAGACTACAGAGCCATAGATAGAGGAGGACCAGAGCACAAGTGTCTCCAGGACACGGCAGGCCTCTGCACTCATGAACTCACACTAACCGTGGTTGCCTGCTCTAACGTGGAGTGGGACAGGGTTCATGAGCCCCACTCTAACTGAAGAGCTATGGATAGTTGAGCTATGGCTTCTGAGGGAGAGTCAGCTGTCTTATGGCTCTAGCACCCTTCTGCATCCCTAAAGTCCGTTTTACCCCGTCCTCTTCTAATCTGTACTTCTACAGGGGCAACTCATTAGAACATGTATTATTTAGCCATTGTGTGTCTGGTTGGTTTCACTCAACACAATGTCCTGCAGTTTTTCACCATGTTCCTGCAAATGGCAGGGTTTCACTGTTTTGTGACTGAGTAGTATTCTATTGTTACACTCATGTTCCTTATCCATCCGCCAATTAAAAGCATGATTTGTATTTTGTAAAGTGTTACAATAAACATGGGGTCGAAATTCTTTTTGGCTAAAGGATTTCATCTCAAATGCTCACTAGTGGAATTACTGGATAAACGTTAGTTTTATTTTTAGTTTCTGAGACATGTGGAGGTCAAAGGGCAACTCTTGGGAATGGGTTCTTCTACTGTGAACTGGTTCAGGGAATCTAACTCAGGCTGTCAAGTTTACAAAGTCAGTACTTCTACTGTCTGAGCCATCTCACTGGCCTCCCTTTGAGACAGTCTCACTATGCAGCGGAGACTGGCACAAATTTACAATCTTTCTGCCTCTGCCTCCTGAGTGCAAGGACTACACGTGTGAAGCATCATGCCTGATTCCCTAATATTAATTTATTAAAAAAATTAAATGCTAACTACATAAACAGATTTGTTTTTGTTTGCCGGCTCAAATATCTGGATTCAAGTAATCCCCAACTCAGTTTCACGAGAACCTAAGACCTTCGGCATGTGCCATTATGCCCAGCCCAAAGTAAACTATCTAAGGTATTAACACTGTTTTTAAAATCTACTATTTAAAAACTATTTTTAAATGTTTTATTTATTTGTATGTATATTTGCACATGCACTTTATGTGGAGGTTAAGGACAACTTGAAAGAGTCAGTCCTCAGCCGGGCAGTGGTGGCACAGGCCTTTAATCCCAGCACTCAGGGAGGCAGAGGCAGGCAAAACTTTGTGAGTTCGAGACCAGCCTGGTCTACAAAGTGAGTTCCACGACAGCCATGGATACACAGAGAAAACCCTGTCTTGAAAAACCAAAGAAAGAAAGATTCAGTCCTCTCCTTTTCTGTGGATTCCAGGAATAAAACTCTGACCCCCAAATATTCTTAAATTGTATTTATTTTGTGTGTGTGAATGTGCACATGTGTGTGCCATGGTGTATGCACATGGAGGACAGAAAGTGGGAGTCTTCTTGCAGTTCTTTCTCTCCTTACAACATGTGGGTTCTGGAAATTGAACTTAGATCATCAGACTTGGCAGCAAGCAGTACCTTTAGCCACTAAACCATCTTGTCAGCCCAAAAAACCCACTCTCCTGTGTCTGATGAATCTCAGAATGCCAGAGACAGGACTGTGACAGCACCTGCAGCCACTGTATTTGCATTCAATTTTGTTTTCTCTAACCAGAGAACAATCCCTTGAAGGCAACTCCCTTGAGTCATCTCTCCAGAGACACTGCTATCAATCACTTCACAATATCTTCTAATACTTTCTAGGTAACCTGAAACATACAGTTGAAAATTCACAAGAAACAACACTAACTTTTGCTCAGTGCTAAAAAGGGGTAAGATAAAGGTTTCCTAATTAAAAGCTTAAAAAAACTAAGTCAAAGTCGGGTGCAGTAGCGCATACCTTTAATCCCAGCACTCTGGAAACAGAGGCAGGTAGATTTCTGTGAGTCTACAAAGCAAGTTTCAGGACAGCAGGGCTGTTAAATAGAGAAACCCTGTCTTGAAAAACCAATAGTAGTAGTAGTAATAATAATTTGAATCAAAGTTACTAGGCTTAGTTTTAAAAGTTTCTAGAACCTTTTTTATTTTTATTTTATTATATTAAAAAAACCTTTTTTATTCTTGGGAATTTTAGGTCTGCAGGAGTAGACATCAGACAGGGTACAAAACCCTTTCCTTCTTCTATTGTTCATTTCTAGTAGCCTTAGCATCTACTAACCTCTCCCTTTCCTAGGAAATGTGTACTAAGCAATTAGTAAATTCCCCTCACAGTTTTTCTATATCCAGTATGATTTCTAAGGCTGTTAAACAGTACTGGTTTTATGAGTCACCCTAGCAACCAGTTTCGGCATCCCTCAATTGCCTTCAAAGCCATTAGACAGTTTAATTACAAAAAAAGTTTTTAAAATATTCATTTCAGGATACTTTCAAATTGCAAGCTCTCTTACTGCTTTTGAGTAGAGAATGTCATTATAAAATGTCATTTATATATAACATCATATTGAAAAGATGCAACTCCAATTTATTTAATATCCAGCAATACCTATGAAAAGTAGGGGTAGTTTTAATGAACTGATGATACAACTCAGCAAAACCAAAATGAATACAAACATAATGGACATAGGATTTCAAAGGATCAAGAGGCTGGAGAGATGGCTCAATGGTTAAGAGAGGGCTGGGGTTCTCCCAGAATTAAAAAAGGGTTGGGGAGCCGGGAGTGTAGCAATTTGGTAGAGTGAGTACCACATATGAAAGAAGCCCTGAGTTGACCCCCAGGACCCTATATGAGACATGGCAGCACATCTCTAAAATCTCAGCACTTGGAGAGGTAGAGGCAAGAATCAGAAGTTCTAAGGTCATTTTTGGCTATGTAAGTTCCAGCCTGGACTACACCAGAACCTGTCTAAATAAACCAACCAACAAAGAGGGGAGGCAGGAACACGGCACTGGTGATATAATTCCTGAGTGGTGGAGTGCTTTGTGAGAAGCCTTGGATTTGTCTCCAGAAACACCAGAATCAAAAATGAGAAGGCTAGGAGGTTGAGAGAGCACTTGCTGTTCTTGCAGAAGACAGGGTTTGGTGCCCAGCACCTACATGGCAGCTCAGAACTCTCTGTAACTCCAGTTCCCAGGGATTCAACGCCATCTTCTGCCCTCATTTGGGACACTGCACATACATGGCACACACAAATACATGCAAGCAAAACACTTTTACACATAAAATAAATACATAAAAAATGAAATTACTAAGTTAAAAAAAAAAAAGAACCATGCATGATGGCTCACACCTGAAGTGCCAGGTAGAAATAGAATTACTGAGTTTAAGATCAGCAGCCTGAACTACATATAGTTTAAGATGGTGTGCTGATTATTTTTTCTAAATTTGATATAAACTGGATCACCTGGGCAGAGACCCTCACTGCCTCCACCAGATTGGCCTATGGATATGCCTGAGAGAAATCTTGACTAATCATTGATGTGGAGGAGCCAAAACCACTGTGGACAGTACCACCCCTGAACGGGTGTTATATAAGAAAGCAAGCTGGACAAGCTATAGAGAGCAAACCAGTAAGCAGCTCCTGTTTCTCCACGGTCCCTGCTTCAGCTCCTGCCTCATGCTCCTGCCCTTGCTTTCCTCAATGAGACTCTAACCTGTAAGATATAAACCCTGCCCTCTCCAAGCTGATTTTGACCATGACAGCAACAGGAAAGCAAAGCAGCCTAGGTAAGTAAATAAAGAAATAAATGATAGAAAGAGGCAAGAATCAAGAATAAAAGACAAAATAATTAAAAGGAGGCACTCTATTCTCTGGGAAATATATAATACTAACATAAGGTATTACTGGGTTAATATATTAATATTGCTTTCCAAATTTGCTTGACTACAAAATCTTTTTTTAAAATATTTATTTTATGTATATGAGTGCTCTATCTGCATGTACGACTTTATGCCAGAAGAGGGCATCAGATTCCACTAGAGATGGTTGTGAGTCACCACGTGGTTGCTGGGAATTGAACTCAGGACCTCTGGAAGAGCAGTCAGTGCTCTTAACCACAAAGACATCTCTCCAACCCCATACGAAATCTTTTGATTGATTGTCCAAACATATAGTAAACATTTTGACGGTTTTATCAGAATATTGAATTGAAAAACACATAACATAGAATTTTAGTTCTTATTCTTTTGCTTTAATGTTTTGCAATACTGAAAAAATGCAATCTTTCAGAAAAAAAATAGGTAGCAGGAAGTTTGTAAATATTCTCACATTTTCATGAATATCTCTGCCTAAAAATTTTATTTCAACAATTAAAACATTAAAATAATTGTTTTCCTAGTTCTAGTTCTGCTGTGGCTTTTTCAGTTTTGGTAGTAGATAAATGAATAAAAATATAATTAATAGTGAAAGCGTAAAATCTAATATAGAGCTTCACAGCTTGAGAATAGCTATTGGAATTATACAGAAATTCATGTATAAACTTTGGGCAGGGTTAATTTTGACACGTTATGTTTATTTGCAAGTTTTTTAAAAATAAATTTTATAAAATTGAAGTAAATCTAATAAAAATTTTTAAAAAGTTAAAAGATATGGGAGGTAGACATTGCTATAACCCTAGAAGCTAGGGTAGAAGAACAGGAGTCACGGCTGTTTGAATAAAAATGGCCCCCCACAGGCGCACTATGGAGTGTGGTCTTGTAAAGTAAGCGTGGCTTTGGTGGAGGAGGTGTGTCTTTTGAGGTCTCAGAAGCTCAAGATGGGCCCAGTGGCTCACGGTCTCTTCCTGTTGCCTGCGGATCAAGATGTATTACTCTCAGCTCCTTCTACAACACCAAGTCTGCCTGCAAGTCACCATGTTTCCTGCCATGACAAGAATGGAAACCTCTGAAACTGTAATAAGAGTTGTCATGGTCACGATGTCTCTTCACAGCAATAAAACCCTAACCAAGACATAAGTTCTAACCTGACATACATCAAAGTCTGGGAAAGGAAGGAAACAAAATGAAACAGAAGAAAAAATAACCTCTCATCTTTTTAAATCTCAGATTTTACCTTAAAGGCAATGAGCTGAAAGGCAGGGTCTTAGAAATGTTTCAAATACTGTGTGCTAGCACACTCATTGTTTGTAGGCAGTGAAACTCAGGTTAATGGCTGGCCTGCACTAGTAGCCACTGTAACTAACAATATCTCCTAAGGCTTCCTTCAGGAACTAGATTTGATTTGTTTTCTTTTTGTTTTACACTTTCCTTTCTGGGACAAGATGAGGAAATAACCTACAACCAGAATGTCAGGTACTTGACTACGTACACAACTCATCACTCAAACACAGTTAATTAGCTGGGAGTGGTGGCAGAGTCCTGTAAGCCCAGCACTAAGGAGGATCAGGAGTTCAAGGCTATTCCCAGCAGTGAATTCAAGGCCAAGATAAGTGAGAGAGAAAACAGCTAACTACCAAAGGCAACACAGTAGTAATTAACCAGCTTGGAAGTCCACCACTTACAACTCCAAACTACCTTACAGATGTTTTGCAAAACCAATCTACTAATTAAACAGTAAAAGCTAATTGGTTATGAAGTCAGCCCTACACTGACTTCAATACACTATAGGTGTTTCCGTTTCAATGCTTTAGAATCTAGAATCTCTTAAGCCTTAACCCGCTCTTCATTTTCAGAAGGCGAAATGATTATACCCAGGGAAAACCGCACTAATGGGTACAACCCACCTCCTGCTCAGCTCTTTCAAGCGAAAGACTACGAAGAAGGTTTCTTAACAGCTTCAACCCTACAACACCTCTCCTTAAAACATCTTCTTTCTTGGGAGCCAGGCATGGTATGGCGGTCCATGCCCAGAATCTCAGCACTCATGAGGCTGAAGGAGAGCTATGATCTGGGCCAGACAGTATCTCTAAAAGTGTTCTTTCTTCTAGTGGTAACATCAACTGTCAATTTTAAAAGGAAAGGTAAGAATATAACTTTTTTAATGGACTGTTAATGGCTCATTCCCATTTTAGAGTATTATCAGTCATGTCACATAATTCTCACAGTAACACTTTCAAATAATCTTAAAACATGGAATAAAAGGGCCTAACTTTGTTTTTTTAATTGTTCTAGTAAAGGCATATGTTAAACAGCTGCACATGCATGATGTGTGATCTCTGGCCAGGACTCTTGCCCTGTCTCTTTCACAAGATCAGCTCTGAGGCCACTTCATCAAGTTATTGATTTAGTAATGGTTCCTCTTGAGAGTTAAGAATGGCAAGAAGTTAATGCGCAAAATCACTGTCAGAGTTCTAGCTTGAGTTCTACTAGGTCTGCCTAACATACAGTGACTAGAATTAAGTATTTTTTTAAGTGCAAGATAAATTCAAGAAATGCTACCAGCCAGATGTCATTCATATTTGAAACCACAGCACTTGGGACAGTGAGGCAGGACACTGAATTCCAGGCCAACCTAGACTATTAAGGGGGACCCGGTTAAAAAAAGAAAAAAAAAAGAGGGTGGGTGGGTGTGTGAAGGAAGGCTGGGGGTGTAGGGGTGTGGCCAGGAGACAGAGGGCTTGCTTAGCAAGCTGACTTTATGAGTTTAACCCCCAGTACCACACAGTGTGCCCACAGGTTGCCTCACTCACCTGGTGGACCCTCCTGCGCGCATCCCTCCATACCTCCTCTGTGGGCACTTTCAGCCCCGCACTTCCTCTAATGTAGACATTTATCTATCCTCGGAGCTCCACGCAAAGGTGCCCCTTGAGCGCCTGATATCCTTCCAGACAACCCCACCGCCCCAGCCCCTTTAGTAGCTCTGACTCACGGCGGCCCCCTGTCTCCAGCATACTAACTCCGGCCGCCCGCTCAACCCAGGAATCCCCATCTTGGGGTCCCTGCCCCACGCACGACCTTCTCCCCAGATACCCTTCTCCTCAGGACGCCGGCCCCTCAGGCCACCTCTCTCCTCGGGACCCCCGCCCCAAGGCCGCTCGTTGACTCGCACAGTCCACCTCTGCCTTCACAGCGCGGGCCCTGCGGCCGCCACACGCCCCCATCGCGGCCCTTACCGCACATGATGCTGGTCGCTGGGCTAGGGCCGAGCGGTCGGGCGCGCGAGAGCTTCGGAAACGAGGACGAGCTTGGGCCGGGGTGTTGGCGACAAGGCGAACTCCGGGATGCGACAGCACGGACACGACTGCCGGACTCGCGGCTCGGCCCTCAACCGCCGCCCCGCCCCCCGGCAACGCGCGCCGCCGCGGCTCTCCCATTGGGCCACGCCCGCGCCGCTCACGCGCAGGACTCGGCCCCCCGCCCCATGCGCGCAGGCGCGGGGCTCAGGGCAGCGAAGACGTGGCAGGGGCTCGTCCAGCATCCGGCTCAGGTTCCTGGAGCCGCCGGCCCAGGGTGAGCCGTGCCGCGGAGGCAGAGTGGGAGAAAGGGAATGTTTACAGAACACTTTGCAACCCGCGAGGAGCGGAGAGAAAGAAAACTGGAGGAAGGAAGGGAGAGCCTGGGACAGACACGCCAGTGTGGAGCAGGGACGGTGGCCGGAACTGGGCGGGTGGCACAGAGGTGCAGGAGCCTGCAGGCCGCCCTCGGGCTGCCTTTCCGGTGATGGCCTGAGCTGTAGGCAAGATGATCGGCGCCCCACCCTTGCCTTCCTCACTCTGTTCTTTGATTAGGGTACCACAGCGGTCCCAGCCCTGCGCCTGGGTTCAGAAAACTGCGGGCGGCGTCCGACTGCCCACCTTAGAGGACTGAGGGCACGGTGCACCCGCGTCGCTCATGCCATAAATGAACTCGCCTTTGCGAAGAGGGGAGACATTCTGAGAAGCTAGTAGCGGGCGTGTGCTTCAGGAAGGTTGAATGTAGCGGGTTGTCAGCCCTCTGTTGATAGCTCTAAAGGAAATAAATGAACAGGGCCAACGCAAGCTGGTGTGCTGACTGCTGTTTAGTACTCTCAGCCTGTACCCCCTTCCTACCGCATGCTCCAGCCCCGTGTGTCCTAACAGCACCGGTATTCAAACCTGCACACCTGGGTTACTCTGCAGAGTCCCACATCCCTGTCACTATTAAAGGCGACCTCTTTTTGTCTTCCCTGGGCTTTAACTTCTCTTCCTTTGATCTACCTCAAACAATAGGCTTCTGTGTTAATGTCTGTTTTCTCCCTCCCCACTAAGTTCTAAGTTCCTTTATGAAATAGTGTTTTTTTTGTATACCTGCTTAGTATAGACCCTAGGTGGCGAATCAAAATTGTTCTTGTGGCTGGAGAGATGGCTCAGGGGATAAAGACACTCAGAAGACGCCTGAGTCCCAACCCTGGGCCCCTCAAAGATGTCTTCTAACCACATGCACACACGCACATGTGACCGACTCTACCCCAAAACTGAATACATAAATGTTATAAAAAATGTTTTTGAAGGAGTGATAAATGCCATAGGCACAGAGTTGACCGTCCGCCGGCTATAGGTGCAAGGAAGCAAAGGCTTCTCAGTTTTTCATCACCTACCTCAAATAGAGACTAGAAAATGTAGTCACGGTATTCCTCATCTGAAAGCGCTTCATTATTCCAAGCCATTAAACATGTCTCTTGATGATCTTGGCAGAGTTAACACACTGGACTGTTCATTAAAGAGCAATGCCTTTCTTAGAAACGGACCCCTGGATAGACACCTTAGCCTGAAGACCAGCTGAGAGAGGACTAGGACGATCCTGCCCAAGAGTCCAAAGCACTTGACATCCCTTGTTTGCTGGCAGCATACCTGTTGATGTCACACAGAACATGGCAACAGTACCAGTGAAGTGTTCCAACTGTAGTAATCTACCCAGCCCTTTCTGCCTCCTACTGGTTCAGTCGCTCACACATCTCCATTCTCCTGCTAGCTGGGTAGGTGCTGGGCACCAGCTGAAAGGAAACTTAAGGCCAGTGTTCTCCAGCCCAACCTTGAACAAGCTCACTAAACCACCAGGACAAAGAGTGCTTTGTAACCATGTGCCAGCTGAGCCACTGCCCCTCCTCTATGGAGAGCTCTGCCTTCCCTGGGCCAAAGGAGAAAACAAACGATGTGTGGAGGAAAGAGGTCATCTGTGTCTAACTTGAACATCTGGACCGTGGAAAGGATTTCTACTCCTAACCAAACAGCACTAAACAAATTTAAGGAAGGATGGGAAAGGGAGAAAGTAAGGAGGGTGTTTGTCTTAGGGTTTCTATTGCTGCAATGAAATACCATGACCAAAAAGCAAGTTGGGGAAGGAAGGGTTTATTTAGCTTACATTTCCACATCACAGTCCATCATGGAAGGAAGCTAGGACAAGGACTCAAACAGGGCAGGATCCTGGAGGCAGGAGCTGATGCAGAGGCCATGGAGAGGAGCTGCTTACTGGCTTGCTCCTCATGGCTTGCTCAGCCTGCTTTCTTTCTTTCTTTTTTTTTTTTTTTTTTTTTTTTTTTTTTTTTAGTAGCTGGAGAGACAGCCATTGGTGCTGGGAACCGAACTCTTATATTTTTGGTTGTGAGCCTAGCCTTTAACGGCTGAGCCATCTCTCCAGCCCTCAGCCTGCTTTCTTATAGAACCCATGACCATCAGTCCAGGGGTGGGCCATCCTCCAACAATCATGAATTTAAAAAATACCTTACAGCCGGGTCTTACGGAGGCAGTTTTCTCAGCTGAAGCTCCTTCCTTTCAGGTAACATTTCAAGCTGACATAGACTAGCCAGCACATTGTTATCTGTCCTCTCTTCATGGGGGTCTACGTCCCTATTCACATAGTCAGCCCCCTTAGCCCTGGTGGTTGCATGCTGTGGCCCTACTGAACACCTAAAGAAAGGGGGCCTGTGAGGTGGCTTAGTTGGTAAAGGTTCTTGCTACCAAGCCTGATGACCTGAGTTCTATCCCCAGAACCCACATGATGGAAGGAGAGAACCGACTCCCCAAGTTTATCCTCTGTCCTTCACACACCTGTGCACACATAGACAGATATGAAAATGTTTCAAATGAGCCACCATGTAAATAGCGCTAAGATTTTTCACCTTCCTCATTTTTGTGAATTTTGTTACCCCTTATTCAAAGTCTAATAAATAGCAATAAAAGTATTATTGTGTGAAATGAAAATAGTTTCTAGGATACATGTGTTTGAAATTTTAGGGAGTTTTGTAGAAAATCTTACCCAGTGGGTAGAAATGATGGTGGCAAATAGCAAAGGAAAAACAAACTCTGCCTGAGGCCTGTGAGAAGGAAAACACTAAGGCCAGAACTCAGGCTGAGGCAAAGTATCAGGAGTTTATGGTCATCCCTGACAGCAAAGAAAGCTCTAGGCCAGCTGAGACCCTGTTCCAAAACACACACCAGGCTGCAGAGACAGCTCAGCATTTGGAATGCTTGCTATTCTTCCAAAGGACCAGAGTTCAGTTCCCAGCACCCAAGTAAGATGGCTCACAATGTCTGTAACTCCGGCTCCAGGGAATACAGTACCTTCTCCTGGGTTCCACCTACACACACCACCAGCACCACCATTCGACTGCAGAAAGACCCTGGACTGGGCCCTTTTGGCTCCACTACTACCCCAGCTTAATCTGCAGACCTTCTTGCCAGAATAGCCCTTCAAATACACACCTGATCATTCTCCCTGCTTGAGGGTCCCTGCTGCACAAGGTTAAGCCCACATACAGATGAAGCACATGTCTCCAGACGGAGTCTTCCAGCAGCTTTGTCAGCGATCCCCTGCCAAATGCTTCCAGGACCTTGTAATCCAGCTACCCTGAGCCCCTAGGAAATAAAACAGTCTCAAACCATCTCAAGCTTTAACAATTTTGCTTTTTCTTTCATTTTCTTTTTGAGACAATGTCTCCCTATATAGCCCAGACTAGAATTGCTGATCTTTTTTTTTTTTTTTTTTTTGGTTTTTCGAGACAGGGTTTCTCTGTGTAATTTTGGAGCCTGTCCTGGAACTTGCTCTGTAGCCCAAGCTGGCCTCGAACTCACAGAGATCCGCCTGCCTCTGCCTCCCGAGTGCTGGGATTAAAGGAGTGTGCCACCACTGCTTGTCAAGAATTGCTGACCTTTCTACCCCCATCGCCCTAGTGCTGGGATTACAGATACGCACCACCACACTTAGTTCTTTACATCGACATTTTTAAAAGACATTAAAAGGAAAACAAAGTTTTTCCCCAGCTGCCATGTGGTAGCATGATCCTATTAAGAAAATAAAGCGGGGACAGGTGAGGTCCTCAGTTCATGTGGCATTTAATCATGCCTAGCAGAATCAGTCCTGCCTTGCCCTTACCGTGTCCTCCTCCCTAGCCCCCCCCATCCTCATCTTCCCTGACAATGAGGAGACCATCGCAGAAGATAAGATCAATGCCCTCATTGAGGAAGCAGTGTAAAAGTAGAAAGTTGGCAAAGATCTTTGGCCATTGTGAGCACAAATTTCACATGTACTGTGGGACTTCCAGCAGCTGGCACAGCACCAGGAAGTCCTGCTGAGAAGAAGCAGAAACAAATAAAAGAGTCCTAGAGTAAGATGGTGACTTGAGCTTTGGTGTTCTTGACTAAATCTCCTTCATGACTTGTTTGATTTAAAAAAAAAAGCCAGGCTCTAGGCTGCAGATGTAGCTTGATTGGCAGAGCACTTGGCTAGCATGCTCCCAAGCCTGGATTTGATCCCCAGGATGACATACAATGGGTGCTGTAGTGCAAACCTGTAATTTGGCACTCAGAAGGTAGAAGCAAGATCAACTCAGGCTGTCCTCAGCTAAACGGTGAGTCTGAGGCACCATGTTGCTTGGGTTATAAAAAAAATCCTCCCTTCAAAAAGGAGAAAAACTGAACTGTGAGGGAAAAAAGCTTTACCAGTGAACCATATCCCCAACCATAGAGGAACCAAGTCTCTTTTAAATTTTATTCTTTTCTACTTCTGTCATATTTATTGTTCTCTTGCTATGATGAAACACTAGGACCAAGGAAACTTTTAAAAGAACGTAATTAATTACAGTTTTAGAGGCTACTCCATGAGCGTCATGGCGGAGAGTGTGGTGGTAGGCAGGCATGGCACAGCACCGGAGCAGGAGCTGAGAGTTTGCATCCTGATCCACAGGCAGGAGGAAAAGGGAAAAGGCAAGGAGACCAAGCTCACTCCAGTGACACAGCTCCTCCAACAAGGCCACACCTCCTAATCTTCCCCATACAGTTCTATCAACTGGGGACCAAGACTCAAACATAGGAGCCTATGGGGGCCGTTCTCACTCAAATCACAACCAGTGAGCCATATTCCCAACCTTAGAAGAACAAAATATATATTGTAAGATACATTTATTTCTATTTTATACATATGGGTGTTGCCTTAGTTAGGGTTTCTAATGCTGTGAAGAGACACCATGACCATGGCAACTCTTATAAAGGAAAACATTTAACTGAAGTGATGGCTTACTAGTACAGAGGTTCAGTCCATTATCATCAAGGTGGGGAGCATGGCAGCGTGCAGGCAGACATGGTGCTGGCTACATTTTGGTCAGAAGGCAACAGGAAGTGTACTGAAAGTCACACCAAGGGAAGCTTGAGCAAAAGAGCCCTTAAAACCTGTACCCACAGTGACATCCTTCCTCCAACAAGACTTCAACAAGACCACACTTCTTAACAGTGCCATTCTCTATGAGCTTATGGGGGCAAATTACATTCAAACTACCACATTCTATTCCCTGAACCCCATAAACTTCTGACAATATCATAATGCAAAATGCATTTAATCCAACATCACAATAGTCTACCACAAAATGCATTTAATCCAACATCCCCATAGTCTACCACAGTCTCAACAATGTGTAAAAGTCCGAAGTTCAAAGTCTCTTCTGAGATTTATGCAACCTCCTAACTGTAGTCACCTATAAAATAAAAAACCAGATCACATACTTCCAACATACAATGGCACAGGATTTACCATTCCAAAATGTATGGAAGGGAGCATAGTAAGAAAATATTGGGCCAAAGCAAGACCAAAATCTGGCTAGGCAAACCCCAAACTCTGCATCTCCATGTCTGATGCCAAAACACTCTTCAGATCTCCATCTTCTTTCAGCTTTGTTGACTGCAACACACTTCTTTCTCTTGAAATAGATTTACTCCCTGTTGGCAACTTTCCTTGGCAGGTATCCCACAGTTGCCATCTCCAACACAATCCAGGCTTCAGTTCACAGCTTCATGGAATTGCCTCTCTAGGCCTCCACTCAGGGACACCCCTGACACATGCCTGGCCTCAGCAGCTTTATAGTCTTGGGGATAAATTCCACAGCCCCTTTCTTCTATCCTTAACTCTAAAGCCAGAACTGTGTGGCTGAAATTTCCAAGTTCTGCTGTTTGCCAGGGCTGGAACATGACCCCCTCGTTCAATTACATCTTCACTAGCTTTCTGTTTTTGATTGTTACCTTTACTGCCTAAGTGTGGTTGTCCTTGAACTTGCTCTATAGACCAGGCTAGCCTCAGACACAGGGATCCACCAGCCTCTGCCTTCTAAGAGCTTGGATAGCACTAAGATTTTCTTTAGTTCCTTTTTACAAGTTGAAAACTTAGCTAGGTAGGCTCTTGACCTGAGGCCACCACTCCCTTTATTCCATGTCTTAATTTGTTTACCTCCTGGAACACAGGACTTAGCTCCATTCCACTCACTAGTGTTGCTTTTCTCCTTAAATTTCACATTTTGTAGTTTACCCTGCTCAGCTTGATCCTTTTCATTATAAATCTTCATTAGAGTTACCACTAATAACCCCACAACAAAGTTTATACTAGGCTGTTTTGAGATTTCCTCTGCCAAGGGAATTAATCCAAAACTCTTCATTTTAGCCTTAGGCAAACTTTTCAGACCAGAGCAAAAAGCAGCCGCTTTCTTCACCAAAATTTCACAAGAATAATCACTAGGCAACATACTAAAACACATCTCCTTTGTAACCTCTTGAGCTAGTCCCCCATAGTTCATCAAATTACATTCAACACCACTGTCTTCAATGCTCCTACTAGTATATCCCATTAAGCACAGTACTTAAATTTCTTTTCTAATCCACAGTCTCAAGGTTCACATTTCTTCAAACAAAAACATGGTCAGGCCTATTCCAGCAATATCCCAGTTCCTGGTATCAACTTCTGTCTTAGTTAAGGTTTCTATTGCTGTGAAAAGATACTATGACCACGGCAACTCTTATAAAGGAAAACATTTAACAAAGGCGGAGGCTTATAGTTCAGACCATTATCATCATGGCAGGGAGCATGGTGGCATGGAGGCAGACATGGAAGTGGACTGAGTAATATACTGAGGGACGCTTGAGCAAAAGAGACTTCAAAGCCCATCCCCACAGTGGCAAACTTCCTCCAACAAGGCTACACCTACTACAACACTCCTAACAGTGCCATTCTGTATGAGCTTAATAGGGGCCAATTACATTCAAACTACCACAGGCCTTTTGCCTACTGTGCACTCTGTGAGTACAGTACCTGTGGAAGCTTGAAGACAGAATTGGTTTCTCAGAAGCTGGAGCTATACAGATGGTTGTGAACCACCATGTGGATTCTGGGAATTGAAACCAGATTCTCTGGAAGATCAGCCAGTAGCTCTTAGCTACTGAGTCTCCAGCCTATAACTCTCCTCTTGAGAAACATCTTTGAACCTATTACTGGGCTTACTCACAGGTCACTAAGCACACGGCCCCTTCCCAACATGCACCAGGTGTTACCTAACCCATTGATTCATAATGTTTGGCATGTGTGGCAGTGCTCCATTGCCACATGAAATCACACAAGCAGCCCCCATGGCACAAGTCACATAAAGTAAACTGTACACCTATGTGGTCCCCATTAGGACTGCACTGCCTTCCTTTGCTCAGCCTGAATGCCCCAAGAAGGGAGTAAACTGTGAACAACTGAGGAAGGGAACACTGGCTTGTAAGAACATGGTTCTGCCTGACAAGCAAACCTCACCCCAAAATAGGCACACCCAGCAAGACAGACCCTTCCTGATGTGCCCCTGAAGAACAGTGGACACTGAAGAAATTCTCCCAGGGAACAATACTTGGGGGCTTTCATGGCTGATGGTTGATGATTTGGCTAAATGACCATGGTCATGGAAGAAAGAATTAGAAGATTGGAGGCAAAGATGTCTGGGGATGTGGGCAGAACTTTTTAATGGGCCACAAAATGTGAAGATGTGACGGCTCCTGGAGCCTCAACCTAGCACAGCTCTAATAAAGCAGGGAAGATGACTTTCTCTGTGGACAGCAGGCAGCCTCTTTCCCAGACATTGTCATTGCTGGATGGGCCCATGCACAAAATGACTACGGCAGCGTGAACAGGGACTACCATGGGCTCAGAAACACAGACCTCTGTTCTTCATGGCTGACCTGCTGCAGACACTCCTGGGTCCACACTGAGCCTATAAGATGGCACCAGTCCTTTCGTCATGGAAATCATGGTGTTTTATTACTGGAGCCAGCACTCTGGGTAAGGATTTGCCTTCCACACATACAGCACTTCTGACAAAACCAGCCACACACACATTTACAACCACCAGATTACACACAGTGGCAGAAGTTTGACCAGGGAACTCATCTCACAACTGAAGGGCAGCAGTAGGCCTGGCCCATTGACTTCACTGTCAAGTTCCCACAGGAGGCAGTTGGCTTGGCAGAATGGTGAAATCGCTTTTGAAGACAAGTTATAGAACCAGAGGGAATTAATTCCCTGCTAGGTCAAGGCAAGGGGTTGTGAAGGCTGGCTGTGCCTAGTATGTGATACTTTCACCCATAGCCAAGGCTCAAAGGTCCAGAAAAAAGGGGCCCATTGGGGTGGTTAGTCACAGTTACCCCTAGTGACCCACAAGCAAAATTTCTGCTTCCTTATGCTGTTCATCTGGAGGTCTTAGTCCCAAAGGGAGGAAAACATGTATGGGGACACACAACAGCGATTCTATTGACCCAGGTGACTGCCACCCTGCTGCTCTGGGTTCCTCATGCTTCTAGATCAGTAGGCAGAAAAGGCAACGGGAGCTATAGTGTCAGGGATAATGAAAGATCCTGTCGTGCAGAAATCGGACAACCATCTCACAAAACTCAGAAGGAAGGCATCCGGAGGAGGACATCTCTTTCATTTCCCATCCCCTGTGATTAATGTCACGGGAAGTTACAGCAATGCAATCCAGACAGGACCGCTAATGGGGCACGCCTGCAAGGAAGAAGATTAGGTTGGCTCACCAGCTCAAGACCACACCCGTCTGAGTTGTTTGCTGAAGGCAAAGGAAATATGAGCTGTGCATTAGGAGTAAATACCAGCCACAAGCGTGTGATCAGTTAGAGACAGAACCATACCTGTCATGCTTCTTCCTTATGTTTTCGTGTATACATGTGTATATACATATATTAACAGTCAGGTAAGTTTTCTTTCCTCATATCTCCTACAGTTAACATGAGGTATGCCCTACATTAGTATAAAACTTGGTTAACTTTACATTATAGCACTCAGGCCACAGACTATCCAGGAAGGACTTGGCATCTTCTTCTGGAGCTAGAGTTTCAGCTGCACATACCACGTTAGGTGGAAGTATGATCTTGCTGTGGCTCTTTTTGACGATTATGATTTAGAGAGATTCATAAAAATTCTGAGTGGACACGGGGTGGACTTGAAATGGTTAATTATTTGTATCAACTTAGCTGGGCCATTGATTACAGTTATTTAGCCAAATAGTCTAGATGACTCAGGAAGGATGCTTTGGATGAGATGAACAGTGGACTTGGAGAGACAGCTGGGGGTAGACTTCCTCCAATCAGCTGAAAGCCCTATTAGAAAAGACCTACCTCCATAAGCAAGACCTGGGAGCATCCAGACTTCAGATCTGAACATCTGTTCTCTCCCAAGTCTCCAACTCGACTCCATCCTTCAGGTTTGGAATCTGCCAGGCTCCAAAGCTATATGTGACTGTATGTGCACATGCTCTTTCTCTGCATATTTTAGCTATGTACACAAGCACACTCTGGAAAACCAGTAATTTTATTGTTTTTTTCCAAAACTAAATGTGTCTTTCTTTAACTTTACAAATGACAACAGAAACCTATTAAAACTGGAGAAAGAGGGGGTTTATTAGCTAACGTTAAGTGTGAAAGGCAGGGATACAAATATCTTTGGTCACATCTATATAAAAAAACACAGTCAATGCTGTAGAACTCTGTCACCTATGTCCCTGAGGACAGGGAAATGACCTCGGTTTTGGAACCACATCTGCAGTTTCCACTCCAAGACTGAAGTTCCTCACTTCCTGCCTTCCAGGTGAGGGTTCCAGGCCAATGTGAGAGACAGGCACTCTAGTCCTGTGAAAAGGAGGGCTGAGAAATAGTGATTGACAGTTTAGTTCTCCGGAGGAAATGGGGAGATGCTGCAGCGAGAAGCCACAAAGGCTGTCCACTACCTCAGGCAGACGCGGCCTGACTGATCCTCACCATCCTAGGGCAGTGGGTGCTCACTCCCAACTCAAAGCAGAATTTACTGCCATTTTCTCCTCCAGGAGGCAGATGCTAGAAGAGTTTTCTAGTTTTGCTAAGAAGGAACTTAATACACAGAAAACCATAAGACCAGCTGATCCGATCTTTACTCTGCCATTTCTGTCCTGTTGCAAGTGTTAGAGACAGAATGAGGGGTGGACTACCCAGGGAGCTGCTGAGAGCCGAAAGACCACTAGAGATGTAAGGAGAGAAGGATACAGTAACTCCTCCCTGAAGCTTCAAAGAGTTGTTTGTGGACAGCCTGTAAGCCCGGGAGGTATCACAGGTAATTCCAATGTGGAGTACATTTCCAACAACAGAAGTAGACTCCACTGCCGTGTAGGAACTTCGTGGTAAAACATGCACATGCATGCACCATTGCTCTGGTCTACTGTGGCTCTTCACTGAGTATAGGCAGGGATCTTTACCCACCAGCACTAATGCCTCCCTCTGTGATGAGGGTCCAGAACCCAAAAGCAGACCAAGATGGGGACTGTGTACACGGCAATGGAAAATGTCTTTGTGACCCCACCATCACATCCATTAAAACAAGGGCAACAGTTACCTACCTAATGGGATGTAGTAAGTTTCTAACTATAACATGCTGGTGCAGAGCGAACCATCATTGGAAATTTACTACTTTTGCATAATTACTCTCATATGACCTTATATACAGACCCTCTACCCAGCATTTCAAGTTAAGTGGTCAATGAAAAATCCATGAACATTCTACAGAGCACTTTACCCTATGCCGTAAGCAAGAAATCTCAGGAACTATCTTGCTATTAACCAAGAATCTTAGTTTTCAAATGCCTACTAAGGTATCCTACATTTACTATTTTTCTTTGCTGGGGAATCAAACCTAGGGCTTTATCTATATTAGGCAAGCACCCTATCAGTACAACATCCCCAGTATTTCACTCTTCCTTTATCCCTTGCTCTCTCCCATCTTTCTCTTGAACTTGTGATCCTCCTGCCTTCACTGGAATTATAGGCTGGAACCTATAGTATATTATATTTACATAACAATAGCTTATGTATTTCTGGGATTTTTTTCCTGTTTTTATTTTCGCTAAACACAACTAATAATGGGCGATGAGACAGATTTTCATAGCCCACACGGATCTGAACTCTCTGATCTGGCTGTCCCCACTCCTGAAGTGCTGGGATGACAGGCATCCATCATGCCAGGCACAACAATTACCTGATTAAATTATTCCTTATTAGTCAACCATTAACACAACAACTGTTTCAACCTATTGATTTCATTTTCTAGATTCAATTAATTGAAAGATACATGCCAACTCGCTTGATTTCAAGGCGGACACTTTGCAACCTGCCACAAATCATAAGCCAGTAAAATTGCTAACCAAAAGATCTACGAACCATCTCCATTGGTTAGAGTGCATTGATTCAGAATTCCTGATAAGAGGAAATCACAAGCCAGTAAAACTGCTAACCAAGAGCTCTACGATCTGTCTCCATTGGTTAGAGTGCAGCGATTCAGAATTCCTGATAGAGGCTCAACAGGGAGGCAGGGCCTCATGAGCTGAGCTTTCCATGGGCTGCTCTGGGCTGGCCCAGGCACTCAGCCCGCTCTTCTTCCCCATGTCCACACTCAGTGGACTGCTCTTTGTGCTTCTCATGGCATTATAGGCTCCCACACTCAGGCTACTTCACAGCTACCATTTTAAATCAGAATTATTTTTTTTCTTTTTTAAAAAGAAAAAGATAGGGTTTTTCTGTGTAACAGTCCTGGCTGTCCTGGAACACACTTTGTAGACCACGCTGGCCTGGAACTGAGATCTGTTTGCCTCTGCCTCCCAAGTGCTGGGATTAAAGGTGGGCACTACCACTGCCTGGCACTTTTTTTTAATAAACTAAAAACTTCAGCAAAAAATAATTTTGAATATCTCATAGAAAAAACTAAGTCATTTTAGGATATTTTAAAGCATTCTTTCTATTTATTTCTGTATATAAAAAATGCAAATGAGTTAAATGGGAAATGTATTTTAAACTGCTTCACACAGTATGCAAAGGGAGAACCAGAAAGATGAGGAGTAGAAATAAAAATAGCCCTGGATAAAATCCACGAGTATGGACGATGACTCAGGATGGTATAAATAACTTGTGAGGTGAAGCAAATGTTATTTATATCATTCTGGAGGAAGGAAACATTTTATTAATCAACTTCTAGAGCAGAGATCAATACAGACTCTGTACAGTTAAGTCCAAAGTTTGCAGCAAAAGAAAATGCAGATTATTTAAGGTGAATTTGCTTCTTTTTCATCTGATTTGTCATCCATCACCTAAAGCCAGAAAACAAAAGAAATTCAAGAGTTAAGGAAAAGGTTAGACAATGTTATTTTCCTGATTTGCACGTCAGTTGCCTGCCTGAAATAGCCCATGACAATGCACAGCACTACAACAGCAAGGAAGCCATCAACAGCACAGGGTTCCATTAGAACCTGGGGTCCTGAGATAATAAAAGTAATTCAATACGTATAAAAGAACTAGACTCTTTTCCTCATGTTAAAGACAGGCCCCTGGGAGTGGAGTCTCAGCTGTATAGACTGAAAATGAATGGCTCATATTCTTCAGTGAAAAGAGTAATGGAATTTATTTTTATCTTTTTAGAAAATTGTGTGTGGGTATGTGGGGTGGGGTGTGTATGATGGGGTGGTGTGATGGTTGTGTGTGTGTAATGGAGGTGGTGTGATGGGGTGTGTGTGATGGAGGTGTGTAATGGGGCTGTGTATGACGGGTATGTGTGTGATGGGGTGTGTGTGATGGGGGTGTGTATTATGGGTGTGTGTGTGATGGTGTGTGTGTGATGGGGTGTGTGATGGAGGTGTGTGTGATGGGGGTGTGTGTGAGGGGGGTGTGTGATGGAGGTGTGTGATGGAGGTGTGTGTGATGGAGGTGTGTGTGATGGGGTGTGTGTGATGGGGTGTGTGTGATGGGGTGTTTGTGACAGGGGTAGTGTGCATGCCTCGTGCATGTGAGGGTCAGAGGACAACTTTCTGGAGTCAGCTCTCTCTTGTCATCTTTAGTGGGTTCAAGGATGGGACCTGGGTTGCCAGGCTTGCCCAGTGAGTGCTTTCACCTGTTTAACCATCTTGTACTTAAAAGCATCTTACGTATTGAAATATATTCCCTAAAGTTTAACTAATTATTCTTGTAAACATAGTTAATTAAAAACTGAATCCTGTCTGGTTTGCTAGTGCATGCCTACAATCACAGAATCCGGAGTTCAAGGCCAGCTTCCTTTACACAGCAGGTTCTAAGGCAGGTCTAGACAACTTGAGACTTCAGAAAACCAACAGGCTGGGCCAACAGAAAGCTGGCTCCAGGATAAACTCTGCTGCTGGGTCTGAGACCTGAGCTCACCCCCAAGTTCAACATGGTGAATGAACCTCCGCAGGGTGGTTTAATTGCAAGGTTCCTCTTGTGCACTGTGTTGTGTGTACATACACACATGAACATGATAAATAAAATAAATGTAATTTAAAAAGTTTTAAACAGGGCATGGAGATATGCCTTTATTTCTAGTTCTCAAGAGGCAGAGGTAAACAAATCTCTATGAGTTCCAAACTGATGTGCACCAACACCACCAGGAGAAAGAATATTTTTTTTTTCCAATTCCAAAATTCCAAAAACACTCTTAAAATAGAAATAATACTATAAACTATTTTGGTTTTACTCAAATAAGAATTATCTTAAACCTAAAGAAGTATGAAGACTTTCAGGGAAGAAAAATGGTAACAAATACTACTTAAAGGAAAAAGAGAAAGACTAGTCCTTTGTGGGCTGGTGTATTATTGGATAAGAAAGGCCAACGCCTCTGAAAAGAAGGGGTTATAAAAAGCTGTGAATGTCTCTCTCCTTACCACACCTACTACAATTACATGACAATTAAAGTTTGTAACAGTCAATTATGTCCCCACCCTGGCATGTGAATAAAAATGTTTCCTCTTTGTTAATCTACTGGCCCCCAACTAATACTATTTTTTTCAAAGGCATCAGGGATGAAGAGGGGGAGTAATGATGAAAAAACAAATCTCAGTGAGCAGGGCAGTGGCACAGAAGCCCCAGCTGTCTGCAGGCTGAGCAGAATCACTCAGCCCAGGAGCTCAAGACCAGCCAGGCAGTAGAGCAAAATTTCATCTCAAACTTAAACTAAACACAACAGAAACTAAAATGGAACTGGAATCTGGGTGGGTTCTGAAGAGATATACTTAACAAAGGAATTCTCTCCTCCTAGTTTCTCTTTGAAATTAACTAAAAATGGGTATTCTTACTCTAAAAGAATAAATATTTTATATCCAGTTTCAGCAATATCTAATGCAAAGAATTTTGTAAATCAAGTCCTATTTAGGCAGAATCATTCCTAAATTTGGAGTTAAGAGTCCCAAAAACTTCATCAATGTCAATGTGCAAATGACACCTGTGAGACCCAGCAGGGCTGCTGCAGAGAAACAAGCACAGACAGGGTTTCTAGTCTTTTAGGAGGTACATGCATACACAGAGTGCTGACACACACACAGACACACACACACACACACAGACACACACAGACACACACACACACACACACACACACACACACACACACACACACACACACACACACACACACACACACACACACACACACACACACACACACACAGAGCTCTGCCCCAGCACAGGGCTGATGAGGACCTGTTCTGGACCAAAGGCCAGCCTTTAATACTGTGTCGGAGAATAGTGACTCTCTGAGCAACTGAAGAAGACACCTAAAGCCACAGAACTACTCACAAGAGTTTCTCAAATCTCTATTGTCCATAACTGTCTCCTCCTTGACTGCCTTTCCTAAAGGCCCTGTTTCTTAGCTAGAATCACTGCAGTCAATCACCATGATAGCCTTACACACTTAGAGACAAAAAATTCCAACATGCCAAAGCCCAACTGAGTACTACTTTCACTGTACAACAGTGTGCTTTCTTGATGGCACATGCCTGTAATTCCAGCTTTCAGGAGGCTGAGGCAGGAGGATTATGAGTTTCAGGCAAACCTAGACTACATAGCAAGTTCTGGGCCAGTCTAGATTTTAGAGAGAAATTCCGTCTCACTAAACAAAACCTGGGACTAGCAAGATGGCTCAGGGGTAAAGACACTTGCTGCCAAAGCTGATGACCTGAATTCTATCCCTGTAATTTACATAAAGTGGAAGGAGAGAACAATTCCACTTTATTCTCTGACCTGCACATGCATACCAGTGTATACACCCACATACACAAGCAAGCACATACACACACATGTACACACAAATGCAATAACAATTTTTAATAAAGGCTAGGTGTGGTGGTACACATCTGCAATCCCAGCACTTGGGGAGCAGGAGTCAAGGTCATCTTGGCCACACAAGACCTATCTTAAAAGAAAAAATTGGTGTTGGGAGTAGAGTAAGGGAGGAATAAGAGGTTGGCAAATTATGTGAGTTCCTCCATGCTTATATTCATCTATACAAAATTGCATGGTGTTTCGAACCCTCAGAACAGAACACCTTTGGAGCTTTCCCAAGTAAAGATAGGTTATAGACTTGTTCCTTTCACCAATAACCCAAACTGTCGCAATGTTGCCTACCTGTTCCACACCTTCCACTTCTGGAATGTAAAACTGCAACATGTTCTGAATCCCGCTTTTCAGGGTGATGATAGAGCTGGGGCAGCTGGTGCAGGAGCCTTGGAGCTTCAGCCGCACGATGCCATCTTCGAAGCCTCGGTAGATCACATCACCCCCATCCTCCTGCACAGTCGGCCTGTAGCCACAGGACATTCAGAACACATTTAAAACAGCAGATGCATGCCTTCAATGAGAACAATTAAGGTAGTTCATTGTTTTGTGCATGTGCTTATGTGTGTGTGTGTGTAGTTTTTGGACTGGGGTTCATGAGTAGCCAAAAGCCAACCTTGAGTGCTGTTCCTTGGGCACTGTCCATCTTGACTTTTCAGGGTCTCTCACTGAACAGGAACTCATTTATTAGGCTAAGTTATTTCTGCCCAAGCACAGGGATTACAAACATACACCCCATGCCCAGCTTTCTTAATGTGGGTTCTGGGGACTGAGCTCAGGTCATCACGCTTACATGACAAATACTTTACCATTTGGCCATTTCCCCAGCCCCATAATAACTTGGATTAAATTTAATTAAATTTTTATTTCTCTCTCTCTCTTTCTCTCGTGTGTGTGTGTGCGCGCGCGTGCACATGGCACATGTGTGATCAGGTGAAACCTTCCAGAGTTACCTCCTTCTCTATGTAGGTTCTGGAAATGGAATTCAGGGTAGCAGGCTTAACAGAAAATGACTTTCTCTGCTGAGCATCCTCATTGGCCATAAATTCTAGTTTTAAACCATCCGTGTGTATCCAGCTTCTCTTCCTCTCTGTATGACTGGTTCTTATTGAGTATGGTAAGAGCCTATCCATCTCATGGCTGCACGGTATCCCACTATACTAACATGGCAGAGTTGATTACCATCCTGCTATTGATAGGTATGTGACTTGTGCACATAACATGGCTGTAAAGATACATCTGTGCGTCTTTTGGTGTGGATAGGTATTAGGAATGGGAATATACTTGAGGGCAAAAATTCTGAATATAAGCCAGTAGTAGAGGCTTATGCCTGTAATCCTAGCACTGAAAGCTGAAGCAGGAGGACTGCCATGAGTTCAAGGCTAGACTGGGCTATAAACTCAGTTCCAAGCCAGCCTAAATTATAGAGTGAGACCTGTCTCAACAAAAGTGTAACTATTTAAACAATGTCACTTTCCCAGAATTACCCACTGGTGTCAATCAAAATGGATGAGCCTGCCCACTGGGTTTGAAGTAACGTCTATGGAGTCTGACTAGGAAGGCTGCACACTCTTCACCGTTCCACATTTAGTGGCTGTCTGGTTACTGTCTTTTGCTGTGTTCTTGCTCCAGCCTCTATTTTAGTTTTTCCTTGAAATTTGTAGTTCTTATATATTCCGTCATACGCATACTGCAAAATCTTTCAAAGGATAGAAGAGGGCATCAGATCCCCTAGAATTAGTGTTACAGATGGTTGTGAGCCACCATTTGGATGCTGGGAACTGAATCTGGGTCCTCTACAAGAGCAGTAAGTGCTCTTAACCACTGAGCCATCTCTTCAGCCCTCTTAATTTTGTCTCACCTTTGTTTTGTGTCTGTGTGTATGCTTGCACACATGTGTCACAGCATGCATGTGGAAGCTGAGGACAATTTGGAGTTTGCTCTCTACTTCCACCACGTGGGTTCTAGAATAGAACCTAGGTTGCCAAGCATAGCAGCAGGTACTTTTATCCATTAAGCCATCTTGTCAGCCCTATATACTATAAAATCTTCTACTCTGCCTTTTCATGAGAAAGGCATGATTTTACTATTGTCTAATTTGTCTTTTCCTTGATTTTTCCAATTTTCTTGTAACCTTCTGAATAAAAACAAACAAAACAAACCTGCCCAGACAAGGTCATGCAGACGTTAATTTAATTTATTGTATTTATTTGTTCTGGGGGTATATATGCTGCTGTGTGCCTATGAAGGCCATAGCTCAACTTTCAGGAGTCAGTGTTCTCCTTCTACCCTGTAGGACTCAGAGATGAAATTCAGGTCACCATACCTGGCAACAAGTAACGTAACCCAGTGAGCCATCCCAATGGCTCCATATTATCCCATTTTAAGTATCCATCATAATTTCTGTGTTGACTTAGATTGTTACCAGCCTAACCTTAAGCCATTCTGAGGGGCACTCCATCCCACTGCAGTCAGGAAACAGTACTCCCAGGGGGGTGTGGCTCAGTAGCAGAACACATGCTTATGAAGTGCAAGACCCTGGTTTAACCCCAGAACCAAATAACAAAACCTGACAGTCTCAATGAATTTAACTCTGAAATTTGATAAGGGCTGCTTTAGTGCACGATCCATATACATAGGAGAATATTTCATTCTTGCTGAGTGCATCATACATATGTCAATGTTTAGTCAGTTGTTAATCACATGTTTAAAACTCTACCCTGGCCTGGGAATGGTGGTTTACTAAGCCCTTCATTCCAGCAATCAGAAGGCAGAAGCAAATGGGACTCTGTGAGTCAGAGATCTATCTGTGCATATGTACCGAGTTTCAGGCCAGTCAGGGCTACAAAGTGAGACCTTGTCTCAAAAATAAATAAATAAAAATAGTAAGTTTTAAAACTCTCTCTTGCCCAATTATTTTTTGTGCTTTGTTAGATAGAGGTGTTAATTTCCTCACCTAGCTGTGGGTTACTTCTGTCTCTGTCCAATATTCTTCATTTATTCTGAATCTGTGTTACTAGATGGTTAGAATATGATCCTGGTAGCAAATACTCCCACTGTGTGGTGGCATCTATAGCGGTTGGGTACAATGTCTTCTGGTGTCTGTGTAATTCCCTCCTCCCCTCACTGTCCGAATGCTATGCATTCTCCAGTGTCCCACTTTCAATGTTTCTGTCCTTACATGTAAGCAGGTAACCCTTACAAGGAGCATGAAGTTCGTTTTCTTTGTCTGTCCTCTCTCCTACACAGCTGTTTGTCATGTTTCGCTGCTGCTATCACCTCCAACCTACTTCAAATTTTTTTATTCTACCATGAAAGATTACTTTTACCATGTCTCAAATAATGCCAAGACTCAGATCACTTCTGTTCACACTCACCTTCTATTTAGGTCATTTATCTTGCTTCTATACAATTAACCCTTAGGACACTATATGTGCTTTTCTGCATGCATGATGCCTTGTGCTTTTTTTTCTTTCCCCAAATTCCCCCTTTCTGTGTGCTTCAATCTGGGCTTTTACTACTGTTCTACATTCCAACACAAGTGAGTCCACTCTCCAGCCATGTCACACCACACATGAAAGTAATCTAATGAGTTCTTCATTTACTATATTTTTAGTTCTACAAATATTCTTTCTTACAGATTCCTGTTCTTGTGTTCTTGCAGGAATTCCTCATCTTTTTGATTTTTTTTTTTTTTTTACCCGAGACAGGGTTTCTCTATAGCTTTGGAGCCTGTCCTGGAACTAGCTCTGTAGACCAGGCTGGCCTCGAACTCACAGAGATCTGCCTGCCTCTGCTTCCCAAGTGCTGGGATTAAAGGCGTGCGCCACCACTGCCCAGCTTCCTCATCTTTTCATTTATTTTCTTTAACATTTTAATAACCTATCTTAAACACCAGTTGGAATATCTCCAGTATTAAGTATTACTTCAGTTTCTCTTTGTTGAGTTTCAAGGTAAAGCCAGTAGGTTTGTTTGTATTTTGAGACAAGGTCTCTCTGTGTAGCCCTCACTGTCCTGGAACTTGCTCTGTAGACCAGGTTGTCCTCAAACTTAAATATCCACCTCTTTCTGCCTCCTGAGTGCTGGGATTAAAGGCGTGTGCCACTACACACGTAAGTAGATCCCTGCCACTTAGCCAGCCTCTTATTTTAAATTTCTAAATTGTTTCTTAAAATACCTAAAGAAGCTGGGCGGTGGTGGCACACTCCTTTAATCCCAGCACTCGGGAGGCAGAGGCAGGCGGATCTCTGTGAGTTCGTGGCCAGCCTGGTCTACAAGAGCTAGTTCCAGGACAGGCTCCAAAGCCACAGAGAAACCCTGTCTCGAAAAAACAAAAAAACAAAAACAAAAACAAACAAACAAACAAAAAATACCTAAAGAAGAAAACATTTTAAAAGTCCAGGCTTCCTGGCTTGCTGTGAGAGACGTGAAAACTGCTGTTCGCTAGTCTTGTTTTTATCCTTTTTTTTTTCTATTTTGTGTATTATTTTTGAGACAAAGTCTTGCTGTATGTACCAAGCTGGTCTAAACTCACAAAGCTCCTCCTGCCCCTGCTCCCCTAATGAACACTAGTGTCACCACGCCTGGCTCCTGTCTTTATTCTTTTTCAAGCAGTTAGTACATGGGTGCTATTCGCTTCACAATGCTCATAAATATGAAGTTCTTTCCTACACAGACTGTGAGGGAAAATTCGTCTTGATCATGTGCATACAGACTATAGTTTTAAAGATGTCACTGAATACTAAGGCACAGCCTTAAGTTCAGTTGAGGTAATGACTTATGTTGGTTACACTCCCTGTTTTTCTGGAGCCCTGCTCCACTCTCCGGTAAAAACACGCTGCTTTAATGAGAGCTGCCTCTGCAGCACTGGATTGCAGAGGGGGACAGAGGGTGCTGGGGTTTAACACATACCGTATTCTAGTATCCAACAGTTCTTTAATCATTGCCACAACTTCATCATCTTCTTCAGAACCTTAAAAAATCAAGAATAACAATTTTGTAGTTATTGTTAAATAACTACATTAAACCAGGAGGGTTTTCACATAAAAGCATAGTCAGGCACGGTGCACTAACGCAGATTCAGAAGGATCACAGGAAATGCAAGGCCGGCCTGATCTATAGAGTGAGTGAGACCTTGTCTCAAAATACAAAACAAAAACAAAAACAAAATAGAACACAAAGCTTGGTAAAGTAACATGGCTCATGTGGTTCACAAAAGAAACACCAAGGAAAAATAGTCACTCAGCGTTCAGTAATATAGGGGAATACATCCTACAGTGAAGCCTGATCATGTTGGGGTTGAGATGAGGAGCAAACCAACATTCTCAAGGACCAAAGAGCAGCACAGAAATGCCCCCATCTGATTTCACTGCAAATGTGACATGGAAAGGCGCAGCTACTTATGAAGCATCTTTTTAACCGTCAGCTTCTCGATTTAGTGATTTTTCAAGATAACTATATCAAATACAGATGTAGGCCTTCTGGAAAGTTCCAAATACTTTGCAAATCTGAACTAAGAATGGTGTTTCATTTTGGTTTTGCTTATCGTGTGTGCATGTCTATGTACATGTGCAAGTGCGCACATAGGAACATGTCTGTGTGTATGAACGTGCATGTGTGTGTATGAGTGTATGTGTGTGGTGCTGGGAGGAACCTATGGCCTTGTACATGGAACACGTACTCTACCAAGGAACTATATCCGTGGCCACTGCTTGAATTTTGTAAAGGTTTATGTAAGTTTTACCAATGCCTGTATAAAAAATGTAATGCTCTTTTCAAGAAACGTATTCATCTGTAAAAAGATACAGAGATTCCATGCTGTACTGTAATAAATATTAGATTCCCGGCAACCTCATAAGTAGTTTATATTAAACTTTTCTAACCTTTGAGTCCATTTTCATAAAAGAAATAAAATACGATAAAGTTAACGGCTCTTAGAGCAGCGGTCCTGAGCTGCCTTCCCATCCCCGTCACTACCTGAGAACAGGGCTTCCTCCCAGCATGTGCACTTTTCCAGGTGTTTACACAGGTGAGGTCAGGCTTCACCTGCCCCACACTTCACTCGAGCCCTGAAAGTCTTTCCATCTGCACAGGAAACAGGCTCATTGCAAAGCGATCTTGGTAGAGCTTTGCCTCACTGGCATTTTGACGGGTTTAGTATCTAGCCCTGGGCAACACCCCTGCTTCTAGGCATATTCGTGAGATAAATTCCTTGTGATTTGAGTCCGTGAGCTTGTGGCTTTTTTCCTTTTGAGATACTGGGAACTGAACACAGGGTTTTGTGTTTGCTAGACAAAGGCTTTACCTCTGAACTAAACTCTAAGTACAAATTTTGTGTATTTTTATTTTTGGTAGGCACAGTTAAATTGCTCTTTGTTTTTGTTTGTTTGGTTGTTTTATGAGACAGTGTAGCAGTCCTGGCTGTCCTGGAACTTACTCTGTAGACCAGGCTGACTTCAAACTCACAGAGATCCGCCTGCCTCTGCCTCCCAAGTGTTGGGATAAAGGGCATGTGTACCACTCAGCCTTAAAAATGGCTTTTGCTTTTCACTTTGTGGTAAGTATGTGTGTGTGTGTGTGCGTGTGTGCATATGTGTGTGTTGCAGCACTGAGGAACAACCCTGTACGTGCACATACTAAGGGTGTACTTCACTACTGAGCTACCTCTAGCCTCTAGCCATGATTAGAAAGAATTAGCTATAACTATTTCATAGCCAGAATACATAAACATATATACACACACAGTGTTTGTGCAGGTACATGTGTGGTGGGGGTGTGTATGTACACGTGAGACAAGTAGGCTAAGACGGCTGGCTAGAGAGCCCCAGGGATCTGCCTGCTTCCACTCTCCAGTGCTGAGACTGCAAGTGCACATGCTACAGCTTTATGATGTGGGTTCTGGGGGCTGAACTCAGCCAGACCCTTGGCTAAGCTGTCTCCTCAACCCACCTAGAACATTTTTTAAAAATCTACTTAAATCAATATTTAAAAAAGACATATGACTCACTTTTTAAAAATTAGTAAAGAAAATAAATAGGAAATTTACTGACATGGAAACCTCATAAAATAATACAAGATACAGAAAACCCTCAGGATCAGGATCAATACAAGAATGAAACTAAAACAAGACATTGCCAGCTGGTGACACAGACCTGTGATTTCAGCTCCCAAGGAGGCAGAGGCAGGACAATAGTAAGTTATGCCTGCCTGGATTACAGAGTAAACTGTGTAGTTGTTAGCCTGGGCAACCTAGTTAGACACAGCCTCAAAAGTAAAGAGGACTCAGTGGTAGAGAACTTGCCTAGCATGTGCACAGCCCTAAGTTCCAATCCTGGAACTGCAGAAACAAACAAATAGTAAATAAAAGAAGGTACCATTTTAGACCTAACATACTGTATGGGAGAGGCACTATTAGGAGGTGTGGCCTTTTTGGAGTAGGTGTGACTTGTTGGAAGAAGTGTGTCACTGGGGGTAAGCTTTGAAGTTTCAAATGTTCAAGCCAGGTACAGTACCTCTCTTCCTGCTGCCTGCTGATTCAGATGTAGAACTCTAAGCTACCTCTCCAGTACCATGTTTGCCTGCATGCTGCCACACTCCCTGTCATGACGAAAATGGACTAAACCTTGGAACAGTAAGCCAGCAATAGAAACCCCGACTAAGTAGTGGTCAGAAAGATATGGCTATGAAGATACAAGAAGCTTACAGAACACCAAATAGACTGGATCAAAAAAAAAAGTCCTCTCACCACATAATAATCAAAACACTAAACATACAGAGTAAAGAAAGAATATTAAGAGCTGCAAAGGAAAAAGGCCAAGTAACATATAAAGGTAGACCTATCAGAATTACACCTGACTTCTCAGTGGAGACAATGAAAGCCAGAAGGTCATGGTCAAAGATTATGCAGAAATTGAGAGACCATGGATGCCAGCCCAGGCTACTATACCCAGCAAAACTTCCGATCACCATAGAAGGACAAGATATTCCATGACAAATCTAGATTTCACCAATACCTAACCACGAAACCAGCCCTTCACAAAATACTAGAAGGAAATCTCCAACCCAAGCAAGATGGCTACACCAACAAAAACCACACACAATTGATGATCTAATTACAACAAATCCCGAAGAAGAAAAAAAAACGCGCAAAATAACATCACCAACGAGGAAAACCAAATTAACAGGAGATAGCAACCACTGGTCATTAATATCCCTAAATGTAAATGGACTCAACTCACCCATAAAAAGACACAGGCTAACAGATTGGATATGAAAACAGAACCCATCCTTCGTCTTCATACAAGAAACACATCTCAACCTCAAAGACAGACATCGTCTCAGAGTAAAAGGTTGGGAAAAAATATAACAATCAAATGGACCTAATAAACAAGCAGGTGTAGCTATCCTAATATCTAACAAAATAGACTTCAAGCTAAAATCAGTCAAAAGAGACAAAGAAGGACATTTCATATTAGTCACAGGGAAAATCCATCAAGAGGAAATTTCAATATTGAACATCTATGCTCCAAATACAAGGGCACCTTCATATGTCAAAGAAACACTTCTAAAGCTTAAATCATATATTAAACCCCACACACTGATAGTGGGAGACTTCAACACTCCCCTCTCACCACTGGACAGGTCAATCAGACAAAAAATGAACAGAGAAATAAGAGATCTAAAAGATGTTATGTCTCAAATGGACCTAACAGACATCTACAGAATATTCCATCCAAACAGAAAAGAATATACCTTCTTCTCAGCACCTCATGGAACCTTCTCAAAAATTGACCACATACTCGGTAACAAAACAAACCTCAACAAATACAAAAAAAATTGGAATAACCCAATGTACCTTATCAGATCACCATACTTTAAAACTAGAAGTCAACAGCAATACTAATTCCAGAAAGCCCACAAACACATGGAAATTAAACAGTGCTCATCTGAATCATCAATGGGTCAAAGAAGAAATAAAGAAATTAAAGACTTCCTAAACTTCAATGACAATGACCACACAACATACCCAAATTTATGGGACACAATGAAAGCAGTGTTAAGAGGCAAGTTCAGAGCACTAAATGCCTACATAAAGAAGCTGGAAAAATCCCACACTAGTGAATTAACAGAACATTTGAAAACTTTAGAACAAAAAGAAGCAAACTCACCTAAGAGAACTAGATGGTAGGAAATAATCAAATTGAGAGCTGAAATCAACAAAATAGAAACAAAGAAAACAATACAAAGAATCAATGAGACAAAGGGCTGGTTCTTTGAGAAAATCAACAAAATAGACAAACCTTTATCCAAACTAACCAAAAGGCAGAGAGAGAATATCCAAATTAACAAAATCAGAAATGAAAAGGGGGACATAACAACAGACACGGAGGAAATACAGAGGATCATCAGGTCATATTTTGAAAACCTCTACTCCACAAAATTGGAAAACTTAAAGGAAATGGACAACTTTCTGGATAAATATCACATACCAAAATTAAGTCAAGACCAGATAAGCAAATTAAACAGACCTATAAATGCTGAAGAAATAGAAACAGTCATCAAAAGTCTGCCAGCCAAAAAAAGCCCAGGACCAGATGGTTTCAACTCAGAATTCTACAAGACTTTCAAAGAGGAACTAATACCAATACTTCTGAAATTATTTCACACAATAGAAACAAAGGGAACATTGCCAAACTCTTTTTATGAGGCTACAATTACCCTGATACCCAAACCACAGAAAGACAATACTAAGAAAGAAAATTACAGACCAATCTCACTCATGAACATTGATGCAAAAATACTAAATAAAATACTAGCAAATAGAATCCAAGAACACATCAGAACCATCATCCACCATGACCAAGTCGGCTTCATCCC
>PVIU01016992.1:0-43245 GCA_004026605.1 Ondatra zibethicus
AAAAAAAAAAAAAAAAAGAAACTGCCTTGGTCTGATAGGGGTAGAACTTAGGTAGGTGGAGAAGACAGAACTGAATTCTGGGAGGAAGAAAATAGAGAGAGAGCCGCCAGAGTCAGACATGCTGAATATTTTCTGGTAAGCCACTGCCATGTGGTGATATACAGATGCATAGAAATGGGTTAAATCGAGATGTGAGAGTTAGCCAATAAGAGGCTAGAGCAAATGGGCCAAGCAGTGTTTTAATTAATTCAATTTCTGTGTGGTCATTTCAGGGCTAAGCTAGCCAGGTGGCTGGGACAAACAAGCATCCTCTCCCTACAACAATTGTTCCTCCAACGTGATCAACTAAATTCACGTAAAACCATAGAAAGCTTGAAAAAGGAATTCTAGAAGAAAAAAAAATATAGAGAGAGTTTAACACAGCTTTTTCTGTTTGCTGGTGGTGTGCCATAGCTCCTTTAAGAGAGATTTTCCTGACTCAGCAGCCACAGCAGGAAAAAAGTGGCAGCTTTAAAATGCTGGCTTTCTGGGCTATGCTGCTAGTGTGACCTTTAGCTCTTTTGGGTGGCCAAGCATTTGGATGGGTTTGTGAGTAAAAGGCGATGGCTTGCTTGATGGCAATGTGGACTCACTGTGTGTCTGGAAGTGGGGCAGTGTACATGGCTCATCATGGCTCAGAGGTGCCAGTGGCTCTACCATGCTGGACTGGGCAGGGCAAGCAGGCACTGACCTATTACCTGAGCAATGACACAGCTTAAGTTTTTCACAAGTGCTTAGCATTTTAAGAAGTGCTCCTGGACAGTAAAGAATTACAGATATACAGTACGACAGATTCAGACATAAAAGACCTATAAATGGGTCTTACTGTTAGATAAAAGTATGTAGGGTTGGGAGAGGGAAGAAAAGAGTATAGAAAGTCATAAAAAAGTTAATGCTTGAAAAGGGGGGTAGAGTTTTTAAAGAGACAGAGTACAGACAGTCATAGAGTAAAGGAATAAAAATAATAAAATAAATATTAAAAAGTAATAGAGTAAAAACAAGCTATGTAAAGATGGACTATACACAGAGCCTGGATTATATATATTATTGTGTTGTCTTTGAATTTTTTGACTGTAAAGGAGCTAAGTACAGAGAGTCATTTCATTATATGGGCTGCTAAACTAAACCAGCATGTATATTATAAAGGTATCATGACTTCAAAATTTGGGTCTAAGGATAAGTTGCTTTGGAAATGAGGTTCTTCTTTTGTTTTCACCGAAGATGAGCACCTGTGGATTCCTTCTAGACCAGCATAGTATGATACACCATACCCCCCCGAAAGGTTGCTGTGAACACCCTCAAAAAATTATTCCACTCAACTGCTGACTGAGATGTACAGGATACATCATGAAAGACCTGATTAACAGTGCCCCCAGTTAGCAGGAAGCAGTATGGACAGAACTGCACCCATATTCCCAAATATTGTCTATAAATGTTTATTTACATTTAAAGGGGGATAGGATATAGGTATGAATAATTTACATTGGTATGGATCTTGGTTTATTGATACAAATTTAAGGTCAATTTTGTTATATGTATATTTCTTCTCTTGATTAATGTATTGTGATTGTATAGTTCATTTAAAAATGTAATGTATAATTAAGAAATATAGGTTAATAGATAATCATCTATAATAATCTATAATAGTCAAGTTTGTAGTCATGCTAGTTAGATTTTCTAGATGTACTGAGAAGTATTTCAGATGGGTAGGGATTCTTCAAATCTTTTAGAGACCCTCAGAATATGGCATTTAAAATGTTTAAGAATTTAGGACTTTTCATGACAATGAGACACATCTGCTCCTGGCAGCACCAATCTACTTCAAGAGGAAGATGGGCATTGAAGAGACTCCTTTATGGAGTTGGTCAGCCATTTGGACAAGAAACTGCTCTTGCCTGGACTGTTGCATAAACTGGACACACAGGACCCAAAGAGCAATGACTGCTGAACTTGCCTAAAGGTGAGACGTTCCTTTGGGGTTACTGCTTCATAAAAGAGTCTGCTAGACATTCTGCAGGACACAGAAGAAAGTGACTGAACTGTCTTTGAAATCTCCTGCTTCATAGAAAAGTCTGTTGGATACTATGGGCCTGAAGGCGGAAGATGGATGCCCCAGCGGTACAGAAAAACTTTGGGTGACTGTCCACACATTGAGATGTCTCTGTCAATTCTGGAGTTTTGGAAGTTGCTTACAATGCACTTCCTGTTAACTTAGGTAATATTTTACCCTTCTGGGGTCTTTCATGCAGTTGAAGAACAGACAGTCATAATTATAGTTTTCCTTAGTTATGATAAAAGATAAAGTAGATATAACTATTGTAACTATAATTCTTGCTTGATACCTGTTTAGTATATGTAATTTTACTATGTTAAAGTTAAAACCTTTCTTTTTATTTAGACAGAAAATGGGATGTGATATGGAATTCCCTTCTGTATACTGTGAATATGTTTTGTTAGCATTGGTTAATAAAGAATCTGATTTGGACCTATGGCAGGGCGGAATAGAGCAAGGTGGGAATTCTAAGCAGAGATAGAGGAAAAAAGAAGGAAAAGTCAGGGAGATGCCACGTAGCTGCTGAAGGAGACAGATGCTGAAACCTTACTGGTAAACCACACAAGCCTTGTGATACAATACAAAATAATAGGAATGGGCTAATTTAAGATGTAAGAGTTAGTTAATAAGTTTCCTGAGCAAATAGGCCAAGCAATGTTTTAATTAATATAGTTTCTGTGTGGTTATTTTGGTCTGGGTGGCTGGGAAACAAACGAGTAGTCTCTGCCTACAAGAAAGTACTTACAAACCACCAAATTCTCTCTAAACTAGTCTTATGATAAAATTCATCTTGCACAAGTACCTTCAGAACCTTGTCCCACAGGTACTGCCCTGCTTTCTGCTGGAATATTCCTGTAAGACTATCTAGTTCCTTGAGGATTTTAATGCTTGTTTTTGGAAGGATTTATGGTGCTTATAGGCATGTTGCTTTGTGGAAGAAGGACCTTTGTTATATTTCTTCCTACAGAGGAAGTACTGGAGGAAGTGTGGGCCACCACTTCTATAGGTTCAGAAATTTTATAGAAGTCTAAGGAGTTAGAAATTTGGGGAGCATTCCCAAATGTTACCATCACACATGCTAGGTACCTGTAGTTTCTTATTTTCATCTTTCTCTAGTAGGACCTCAACTTTTGCATAATTTACCTACTTCAGTTGGGCATTGAAGTTCAGTCACTCTAATAATCAAATATTGTATTTACTCACCCATTGCATTAATTGTAGGCTTCTTTATAAACTATTAAATAGACTTTTGTGTTTTATTTTTGGTTTTTAATTGATATTGGCACTCTACCTTTAATTTTCTGTATAGCACCAGTGTAACTGAATAACATTACAAACATCAATTCTATTTTCTTTATATTTATAATGTCTTTCATACAGGTTTATAACTCTTGAATCATTCTGCTAGAATATAGTCTCCCTCCCTCCCTGGGGTATTTTATCTGAAACATAAGGAGTGAAAGTCTTAACATTTTGGTTGCTGTCAAGTTCCAGGGATTGCCTATGCATATACAGCCTTCCACCAACAATGGGGTCATCATTCCCAGCTGTGGGCAGTTAATTGAGTCTTCAAGCCCTATCTTGTGGTCTACTTACTTGGGCTGTTTCTCATTCCAACTGTCACATTCTGAGAAAATGTTACAAGGAGAGCAAAAGGACAATTAGGGACAAAACATGAATACATAGAACAGGACAAGTAAGGTGGATCAAGGAAAGCCATAGGATTTTGATAAAGTCCTGGAAGAGTCTCTGCTAACTGAAGCAGAAGTTGCTCTTTAAAGAAGGCTCACGTTGAACGGAGAGTCCTAGGATCTGGAACTATTGCTTGGTTAAGTTGTTAGTTGGGATCAGCCCACCTCCAAAGCATCTCAGAGAGTGTGATTTCGATCACTGTAATTTTTCTTAGTGAGATGACTCATGAAATGTAGCCTGGGTTCAAAAACTGATGCAGATTTTTAATGGAGTCTCTCAGCTACTACATTCTTTATACCTAGAAGGGGATTATAAAGTATGTATAACTATGTCCTATCTATGGAATGGGCCTAGTACCACTCTGTAAGAGCTTAATTTATTTGTTTATAATAGAATTTATATTTCTTCCCCATGATCATGTAGGTGAGCCCTCCAAATGAGATTGAGTTTTCAAATCTGAGTGTTCTGTGAATCATTTTGTAATTGAGATACAGTACAATAACTTGGGCCATCATTTAGGAAAGATTCTCAGAGTGGTGACAGTGACTAGTGCCAAGAGATATGCCACAGTAAAGGAAGCTTGTACTATGAAAATAATTTAGCACTACTGCAATGAGAGCAAGAAAGAGACATTCTCTAACCTAGTCCTTGCAAAGAGGATGGATGTTCAGGAACATCTGCCGATAGAAAATGACACCATGCCAGTCTTGAAGCATGGGTTAGGTATAAAAGAAGGGCGAATGTAATAACACCTATATAATTCAATATTTGGGAAATATTAGTCTGACTTACATGGTGTGACTTGAGGATTCCAACATTGATACAGTCTCTCAAGGGGAAGGCCAAGAATCTGGTAGTTGTTAAATCTACAAGGCTGGATTTCTCAGCAGGAGGAATCTGCTGCCAAGTCCTGGAGGATCCCTGGAGAGCCGCTGGTCTTCAGTCTACATTGGAATCCTCATGAAATTGAATTTAATACTGGCCACATAAACAAGGCAAGCAAACTTTTCAGCAGTAGTGAGAGCAAACAGGGAGAAAGCAATGTTTCCTTCTTCTATGTCCTTTTATCTGTGTCTCCAATCAGAAAATGTGATCCAGACTTAGGGTAAGTCTTTCCACTTCAAATAATCTGATTAAGAAAAGGCATCACAGGAGAGCCTAGAAGCTCAGGTTTTAGTTGGTTCCAAATGCAGGTAGGTTGACATCCAAAATTAGTCATGACAACAGGTGAATAGAGAGGCATGTGCAAAAACAAAGAAGCAGAAAAAACCCACAGCAAATCTTGGGATGCCATAAAATACAAGAGACCCAGGGTTTAAACAACAGAAATGTATTTTTTCCACTGTATTGGACTTGGTTACACAGTTGGGCTCTGGTGAGGCCTCTTTCCTTGGCCTGTAGATGGCCACCTTTACACAGTGTGCTTTCATGGCCTTTCTTGCGTGCATACAGACTCACCAGTCCCATCAGATTAAGACCTAAGAAGCTGTCTCTGACTCTTTTGTCTACTCTTAGGACCCCTTTCCTTCTCACGGTTGCCTTGTCTGGCCTTGATATGAAAGGGTTTGTACCTAGTCTTATTGTATCTTGTTATGCCATATTTGGTTGGTATCATCGGGACCTGCTCTTTTCTGAAGGGAAAAGGAGGAGGAGTATATCAGGGGGAGAGGGAGGAACTGGGAAGAGAGGAGGAGAGGAAACTGTGGTTGGGATGTATTGTATGAGAGAAGAATTTTAAAAATTACTTCATCAATATGACCTCTTTCAACTTTACTTTCTAAAGTCAAATCTCTAAATCCAGTTAGAGTGGAGGTTTGGGATTAACATAGGAATTTTTAATAGGACACATAGCAAAGCTTAAGAAAAGATAGTCAAGAAAGGCTTGTGTAAAGTTACTCTGAACATATATAACAAGCACCCGTACTTAAGTTAGCTATAAAATGAATGCACGTAAGTAACCCTCCTTAGCTATTTTTATTTCTTCTTTGGTTTCTCAAGACAGGGTTTCTCTTTAGCTTTGGAGCCTGTCCTGGACTCTGTAGACCAGGCTGGCCTAGATTCACGGAGATCTGCCTGCCTCTGCCTCCTGAGTGCTGGGATTAAAGGCATGTACCTCCATCACCCGGCTTTTTCCTTCCTTCTTTCCTTCCTTCCTTTCACTATTATTTCTTGTTTTGTGATCCTATTCAGTTTCAATCTTGGTGTAGGAGGTCCTTCTGTATTTCTGTTGCTTTCATTGGTTGAATAAAGAGACTGCCTTGGCCTTTTGATAGGGCAGCCTTTAGGTGGGTGGAGTAGACAGAACAGAATGCTGGGAAGAAGGGAAGTGTTGCAGATGCCATGTTTCTCCTGCCCAAGACGGACACTGGTTAGGCTCATGCCGGTAAGCCACAGTCAAGTGGTGATACACATTAATGGAGATGGGTTAAAAAAATATGTGAGAGTTAGCCAATAAGGGGTTGGAGATAATGGGCCAGGCAGTATTTCAATGGATACAGTTTCTGTGTAATTATTTCAGGAGTTAAGCTAGCCAGGCGGGATGGAACAAGGGGCCCTGCGCTGTGCGGCTGGGAACCGGGTGCCAGGTATGCAGCCCGCCCGTTTCCCTCTTTACTACACAACCTAATATCTCCCTGAAAAAGGAGCAATATTTATGAACTACTATGTTTACATTAATGGTTTGGGGGTCTTTGTTAGGATGGTTTGGGTCCATGTTTAGCTTTCTTGGAGCTTGCATGTCACTCCTTAATGATAACCCTACTTCAATTTTTATCTGTATGAATGTAAACCATATTGTATTAGCTACTTGTTGCTCTGACAAAATACCTGAACAAAGTAACTAAAAGAGAGCAGTTTTGTTTTCCCTCTCACAGTTAGAAGGTACAGTCCCTCACGGTTGGAAAGTCATGGTGGTAGAGATTTGGAGGAGCTGCTCACATCATGTCTGCAGTTAGGAAGTGGAAAGCCTTGAATGCTTATGCTCAGTTCCCTTTCTCCTTTATATTTGGTTTGGCAGTTAGGGGAATTCTTCCCTACTCAGGTGACCTAACCTAGGTAATCTTTTAGAGGCCTATCTCCTAGGTGAATACAGATGCTGGCAAACTGATAATCAATATTAACATGCAACCATATTATGGACCTGAAACTCAAAAGATTAAAAAATCGTGCTAACTTTTCACTCCATCTTCTACCTCTCCATGTTGGTATTAAATTGTCCCATTTGGGTTTTGTGCCATTGTCATATGTAGGTTCTGTTTTTTGAGTGAAATGTTGTTTCTCTCAGATTGTCACATCTACAAATTTTACACATCTCAATTTTGTCACATTTGACAAACAGTTCCATAGATTTTTTTTCTTGTATTTAAACCCCCATTAACAGGACTTTAATCAAGAAATACACTCTCAGAAGGAGCTCCAGTCACAGTGAAGTGAGGATAAGAACAGACAATAATTTTTGTATTGGAGTTATCAAATTTCATGAGTTTATGGGATAATTTAAGTAATAGGATCTTGGTCATTTGTATAGAATTGGGTTGAGGTTCAGGAGAAACTAGAGATAGGAATAAAGATTCGTGAAGCATCATAAGATAGACGGAAATAGAAATTGTGGGTTATTTCCCAGAAAGAGTGTATAGAGTAGGAAGAAAGGAGAACTGTAGTGAAGTAACAAGAATGCTGACATTTAGAGCTAGGACACCAGGGCTGGTTAGATGGCTCAGGGGATAAAGCGATTGTGTTACAAACGTGAGGAACTCTGTGTGGTTTTACATGGCTAGGCCATGTAAATGCTAGGCATTGCGACCCATCATAATCTCAGCACTCACTAGACAGAAACAGGCAATCCCTGGGATAAGCTGGCTATGTGAGTCAATGAGCCTGAATTTGAATGAGCAACTCTACCCCAGTATGGCATGCAATTGAGGAAGATACCTGGCATCAACCTCTGGCTTCAATACATGCACACATATGTGTGATCACCATACACACATGTATATGAACACATACAAAATGAAATAAGAAATAAAAATCAAAAAGAAATAGTAGACCGAGGAGCAAATTAGCAGCAGCCAGGTAGAAGAAACAGGGAAGAGTGCTGTCCTATAAGTAAGGAGATAGGTGAGATTAATAAACACCAAAAATCTGGACCTTTTTTCACTGGATACACATGATGTTGAATGCCAGCATCACCTCTTACTGTATTAGTGTAATAATAGATGAGAAAGATTGGAAGCATCTATATTATTAGACAGCAAGTTGATGATTAATGAAAATGCCTTAAAAGATATCATTTATAGATTTTTTTTCTTTTTCTAGAAAAGAAATTCCAAGAATTCCAGGTTGACCGTGAAATTGAGGTCTTACACCACAGCTTTCAAGTGGTATAACTACATCAACACACCCAGTTACTAAACACTAAAATCTGGAAAGACTTCAAATAAGATAATGGCTATTAAACAAGACAAGTAGGGATTGGAAACACACAGGTTAGTGAATATTTTAGACCTTGTGAGCAGTAGTATTGCATGTAGTTAACTCTGTCTTGTATAAATAGAAAAGCAGTCATAGGTAAAACATAGACAAATGAGTTTGTTTCAGTAAAACAGTGACCTGACTTTAACTTAGAGACCAAATTTTGCCACTTCTTGCTGTTTAATACAGATTATTGTTCATTAGTGACCTTGATGAGGGGCGTTTCTATAGAATATAGTAATAATTGATAAAATAGAAATGGAGGGTGCAACAAAATTTTTGAAGTTATGCTATAAGTGTTGGAAAATGTAAATCCTGGAGGGCTAGACTGGGTTTCTCAGGGAAATTCTTGCACGGTCAAGGGAGAAGATTGCAATGTTCCCTACATTTAAGATTTCTGTGAGCTGCCACTGGAGTTTAACTGACTTGTTCAGGTTTAATGAATATTTATTAAGAAAATTGTAAATCAACAGTTTGGCTATAGAACTGAAGCTCAATGAAGCCTCTGTAGGGATAATTTTGTCAAAGCTGCTGACATGGGGAGAGGATTATTTCTTAGGCTGTCATTACAGGTTCTTTTACACTTCTATGGCTGGAGCAACATGCTCAACAAATAGGCAAAACCCTTCTGCTTAGCGGGTGGGCAGACTGGCAGAAAAGTGGTCTTTCTGAGGTTCCCAGCAGCTAGATGCTTACAGGTGCTTGGTCTGACTCCGCAGTTGCTAGTGTTAATAGCTTTCCAGGAACAAAGGTCTATTTCTTTATACTCTCCCCACCCTCCGACTGTCTTAGGAAGAGCAAGTGCAAGGGAAAGGATGAAGGAGAAGTCTTCATTCTGGAGTCCTTATGGCATTTTCTATAAGCAGAGAATTGGACATGAATTGATGCAGATTATTTAATCATCATCTACTTTGTCTCTAAGAATGCAGAACTTTCAAGGGCAAGAATCAAGCTTTCTCCTCCTCATCCACTGAAAAAAAAGACAGTTTATCTGTTCTCATCACCCCATTGATGACTTTGGTTGTTAGGACAATGACTATCAGACAGTTTGGAACTCTTCCCTCATTTAAATAAACCTTGTGATCCTCTAGTATTGAGGATGCTCAGGGTGGGGTGGGTGGTAGGTTTGAGACACTGAGTGATCTTTTATCTCCTTCTATCCGCTACTGGGACCCTTGTAGACACCTTTGGAGGATTCTAACTGACTGCTCTCTTCTTTGAGAGTAAATGACTTGTCTGTGACAGCAGTCTTAGATAGGCAGGGTGACTCCTTGCACTTTTAGATCTGGAGGCAGGTTTCACTAATATTTAGTGCCACTCACCATTCTGACCCATGAATGAATCTGTTCTTCTGGATAGAATGAAAGAGGTGAAACATATACTTTTTTCTAGTGCCTTTAGATTCATGCGAGAGTGCCTGGCAGAATTTTGTCTTCCTGTAATTGCAAGCAGGTAGATGATTGCTGAGCTTCATGTCTTGCTTCCCAAGAAGATCAGTCCAAGAGGGTAGGGACAAGATGGAGGAATAACTCAGAATAGCTAAAAAGTTGGCTCTAGTTTTGAGAGTAATTTCTACTAGTAATAGATCTTGTTGGTATTTTGCTGTATGTGGGTTATAATTCTTGTGAAATATCATATTAATGTAGCTTTTGATTGGATCTGAGTTCTGGCTAATGATGATTTTGCTTCTTGCTTCTTAGATTGTTCTCTGTGTCCATCTCTGTGGGTCATAGACAAATCTTATCCTGTCTAATGGCTGGCAGACACTTTACAATATTTTTTGCCCATTATTTTACCAATAACTCCTTTAAATACATTTGCCTTTCTTGTTTGAAGATTATTATATTGTCAGAGCATGATTGGATGTGAAACATTTTTTTTTAAAAAAAAACTTTTTTATTTTATGCGTTTGAGTGTTTTTGTCTATGCACCACATTCATGCCTGGGGCCTGTGGTGACCAGAAGAGGACACCTGGAGTTACATATGGTCGTGAGTTATCACGTGGGTACTGGGGATCGAACCTAGGTCCTCTGGAAGAACAGCAGTGCTCTTAAACTCTGAGTGATCTCTCCTGCTCATAGATATGAGTCTTAATAAGGCATGGAAACTGAAGCAGAGCTTGAGTCATTTTACTTTTGTGCGTAGGACAAAAGAGTCACTTGAAACTCAGGGTCTCTTGGCAGATGTGGATGTTAAGTGTAAGTATAATACAGAGCAATGTAGAGTCCAATTTGAGAAACATAAATTTTTGCTTCCTCCTTCCTCCATCCTAGAGTCCACCTAAACCAAAATAGTGCCTCACTCTTATCTGCCACAACATCTGAGATTAGCTTCTCCTTTGAGGAAAGTAATTAGAAATCACCTTAAAATGGAAATTTATTATTTTAAAAGAATTGGGGCCATCATTTAATAAAACTTGATCTGATTTCATCAGCCCCCAACCACCATTCTACTCTTGTCACTTAATCTGCTCTCCAAATAATCAATTTTCTACTGGTATGAATGTTACATGTGTCTTAATTAAGGAAAAGAAAGAGAAAGCAGTCGAGGGATTATTATAAAGTGTAAGTTACGGTGCCAGGGAGATGGTTCAAGATCTTAATGCTGCTTTTTCAGAGGACCGAGGTTCAGTTACCAACACCCACCTGGTGGATCACAGTTGTTTATAAATCCAGTTTGAGGGGATCCAATGCCCTTTCCTGATTTCCGAGGGCACCAGGCATGTACATGGTGAACACATGCAGGCAAATCACTTGTATACATAAAATAAAAACATGTTAAGCTTTTTTAAAAAAATCTTAGTCATATGACAGCTAATCAACATTTCAGAGAAGGAAGACAGTAGTAATTATTCTAGAGTTTACAGGCCAAGCTTTCCACAGTATGAGTAGACCAGCATCTATCTATCTATCTATCTATCTATCTATCTATCTATCTATCTATCTATCTATCTATCTATCTACCTACCTACCTTCCATCCCAAATGCAGTTTCTCCTCACTCCTCTCCTCTAAGTCCCAATCCTCCACCTCCCCTCTGCCTTCCCCACCATTCACACCCCTCCATTTCTACTCAGAAAAGGGCTAGCCTCCCATGGATATTGACTAAACCTGGCATATCATGTTGTAGTAAGACTGAACACCTCGCCTTGTATTAAGGCCGGGCAAGGCAACCCAGTATGAGTAATAGGGTTCCAAAAGCCAGCAAAAGGGTCAGAGACAGCCTCTGCTCTCAACATTAGGACTCCCACAAGAAGACCAAGCTATACAACTGTCACATATTCACAGAGGGCCTAGGTCCGTCCCATGTACACTCCCTGGTTTGTTGGTTCAGTCTTTGTGAGCACCTATGAGCCAAAGTTAGCTGATTCTGTGGGCTTTCTTGTGATGTCCTTGATCCCTGTGACTCCTAGAGTCCTACCTCCCTCTCTTCAGCAAGATTTTCCAAGCTCAGCCTAATGTTTGACTGTGGGTCTGCATGTGTTTTCACCAGTGGCTAGATGAAGCCTCTTTGATGACTACTGGGCTAGGCCCCAATTCTGCTATACTCAGAGACTGGTTCCAGCATTTTCTGAGAGTCTTCATTTCCGAATTCTCTGTAGCATCTCTCTTGTAGATTCTCTTTAGCATCTCTCTTGCACTTTCCTCTCTTCTAAAAAATATCCCCTCTCTTTTCCTTTGACCAACATCCTCTGTTTTCTAGGGTGACTATACTATAGAACTGGTCTGTATTTAACTTGTTTCATTTGTCATATAAAGTTGCATTCCATGTTCACAAACTACAAATCAGGCTTGCTGATTAGCTTTTCATGTCTCCCTCAGAAATCTAAGATCAATCTAGTCCCCTGCATTCTTTCATTACCCATATGACATTGGTGACTCTTGATTGTATAATGGTTCTCCAGTGGAGGAGGGAAAAGATCCCTAATGGTTGCTGGAAGTGAAGAAGGAGAGGGGAAGGCCTTCAAGTCAAGCTAATGTCAAATGTGGGCATGAGGCTCAGTTTGGCTGAGGGGCCTGGAGTCTGAAGATTGACTGATTTCCAGTTGGGATCGGGAGAGATGCAATCTTCTCATAGTAAGGAGGCTGTTAGAGCCCTGGCAGGACTTCAGGTGAGAAGTTAATTAGTGAATAATGACTTCTTGGCATCCATGCCACACAAATTTGAAACAGCTAGTCAAAGTGCAGAGACAGAATTCTTTCTTTACAATTTTATTTACAAAATGTATTAAAACTTTGTACAATACCTCATCGCAATGAGGTTCAGTAATTATGCCCGCACATGCAATTTACACTTTTACGGCCATTAGTTTGCTTGGCAATTTTTCTGTTCACTGAAGTACAGCTTTAACAACAAAAAGAAAAGAATTGGAAAAAAATCCTCAAGTGACTACCGCCAAAATCCCATAGCTTGAAGTTAATAGTAGAAATTTGAAGCAATCAACATTTTTTAAACATGCAAGTTTTTTTTTTAAATAACAAACCAGTTTACCCGCTTCTTAATCTCAGTAAAGTTTCCTCTCTGAAAAACTGATTTGAGTCAATAAACATACATTTCTCTTTATACAGTGCCTAGGAAAACATTTGTGTTTAGGTTTGTTGGTTTGTTTTATACAACTTCATATTCACACAGCGTTAGCTTCCCGCACTGGGACATTATAGCATTCATAAGTTGAAAAATCACAGTTTCATGAAAACAAAACAAAACAAAACACAAGAGCTTTCTTTTGTATTTAATACCATTTAAAATCTGACAGGTGAGTTATTTGCTTATGACATACTTTCTGGAATGAAAGTTTATATTACACCTTTCTGGAAATGTTTCATTGGAACGAGACCTCTTCCTTTCTTTTCTAATGACGAGAGCAAATATGCAGTGAGTCAACTAAGCATCTAAGGGTCACACTTGGGAAATGAAGGTGGGCTCCTGATTTGTACAGTCTGGAAACTTTCCAATGCACGTTACTGATGAGAGCAAACTATTGAACTACATAAAGCATACGTCGTTATATAGGAGGTAATTAGTGAGCGGAGACTATTTCCTCTGACTGTTCTGATGATGCCAACAGCAGGTGTGCAATTAGTTACTTGACAGCCCATGGAGCAGTGGAGCGATCTTCGGTGAGTCAGAGAAACTGCTCCAAGCAAGGACCTGGGAGTGATGCTGAGGTCCCTCAGGTTAGCGATAGGTTTGGGAATGCATCTTAGTCTTTGCAAACTAGAAAAGGACACATGCAGTCTGACGGAGAGCCATAGGCAGGCGGCAACAGGCAACAGCTGGTCAAATAGACCTAGCAAGAGTAAAGTCAGATTGAGAATTGTGGTCTGAACCCACTGGCCTGCCTTGAAACACGGTCCTGTCTCCGTATTGTACACTTGAAAGGCATACTTAGCAGAAAAAGCAGAGCTAAACACAGTGTTGTTTCTGAGAAAGATATTCCAAACACAACTGGGAGAATAGGCAGCATTTCCCTCACCTCAATGCTTACTACTCGGCTATGTCGACTTAAAATGCACACCGAATCAAGGAAAACAGATCTGTGGACTGTAATTCCAGGCTTCTTGGAGAGCTCCGGGATCTGCTTTAGGAAAGCACCAAGAGGTCTGCCTGATGGTGCTCACTCCTTGCTACACACAGAAGTCAGTTTTGAAAGCTCTATTAATCCCTTCACTTCCACTATGGGAAGTTCCCCTAAAATTTTTCACAAAACCACTGCAAGAAGTTAATGACTGAAGTCACCATTCAGTCTCTTTCCCAAAGCATTTGAATTTTCTTAAGTGTCACATTTACATTCTAAAGATATACACATTTTAGCAACATCAAAAGGAAATAGGGTGCACAGAACATCACCACCAACAGGAAATACCAAAAACATTTGATCAGCAGATCCTAGAAGAAATGCCTGTCTGTCTGACTAAACACTGGGAGACAGACTTTTTTTTTGTAATCAGGAGGAATTACTTCTTTTAGCTAAGATGGGTCTGTTTGCTGAACTGGAATAAAATTTGTGTGTGTGTGTTTGTGTGTGTGTGTTTGTGTCTGTGTGTTTGTGTGAGTGTATGTGCATGTATGTGTGTGTATGTGGCGTGTTTTTAAAGAACATGGTTTTGTATATTGTGCAGTGGTATCAAAGAATGGCTTTTGTTGAACTGATGTTTTTAATAAGATTTTCTTCGCATACTGGAATCTTGCATGTCCATTTTTTTTGTTGGTTTTATTTTAATTTTTTTCAAGCAAAGCAAAACAATTTCAATGATGGTTTGCATTGTCGCAAGTCTCAGAGTGTTCCATAAGGCACTGAAGGAAAAAAAAAATCAGTTTTTCCTATTGAAAGGTCATTGCACCATCAGCAATATTCGTGTCATGCCCGACACCAAGGAGAGTGAAATCTGGCTCAGGATCCTTGAAGCAGCCACATTTTCAGTGATTTCCTCTCATTGCATGCTTCCAGTGGGAAGGGATCTGCAAAGGCAAGGGGACATTACAGTGTGAAGGGACTTTTTACTGGGAACCAAGACATTTACTAGTGGCTTGCTTCACTTTGAACAACAACAAAAAAAAACTGATTGTTCTCTTCAACTGGCATTACTGGAGCCTTTCCCCACCCCCAGTTTGACTGGATATAGTCAACAGGTCTGGTTAAGATTTTTAACTGGATGCAGATGCTTTGGAATAGATTAAATAAAGGTGATTTTCTATCATAGGCGTGAGCTATACTAACATGCAGGAAATCTAACTCAAGACTTTAATCACTCAGGGTGTAGGTATATTAAAAAGTTTTAGTGACATTTAAATAGAGGTAGTCAGGACAAATACATTGCAGAGTATATTCTGATTGCAGATGTGACCAGGATTGTTTTCCCAGGACACAGGGTACACAAAGTCACTGCTTACTGAATTCAAATCCGTTTTGACTATGAGAAGAAAATTTATTTGTTCCCTGATTGGGGACTGTTCATTTCTCTTAATACCTTCAACCTTAGTGTTTAAAGTCTGAAAGTAACACAAGGAGTTAAAGGGATAGCACATTCTAGAAAACAGGCAGTGGCAGTGATACCTATGAAGGTGCTTTGCCTTGAAATTAGTGGCCTGATTGATAGGATACTGGTAATCCTCTCATTTTCATGACATTGACTAGATGTAGGGATCCATTGCCCCTGACTCTGTACATTCACGATCACACCCCTTCTCAATCACCTTTCTCTGTATGCTAATGGAACACTCATTTTTTTCTCTTTAGTGAACCCGGAATTTAGGTCGAATGAATAATAGCATTATCTAACCCTGGTTCTGAAATAAAAACATGTGTGAGAATGTTAAATATGTGTGCAAAGAGCCAAAAAGTTAACATGGAAGTAGGAAAATCTGTATCCCCAAGTCCTGAGTCTCTCTTATTGTCAATGGTATATTCTTATCTGGAGTCATATTTCTCTTTCTTATAGTCAATGGCATATCCTTATTTGGCGTCATCTCTATTTTTTATAGTCAATGGTATATCTATCCTTGTCTGGAGTCATTTCTCTCTCTTTTTTTAATGGTCAATGATATATTCTTATCTGGAGTTACTTCTCTCTTATAGTCAATGGTATATCCTCATCTGGAGTCAACTCTTTCTTTTTCTTATTGTCAATGATACATCCATATCTGCTCTCATTACTCTAAGAAAGTGACTTGACCTCTCAGTGACTGTTTCCTGCTTCTAAACAGCAGGAGGGAAACAGCATCACTACTGAGATAAAAGCCCTCTGAGAAAAAAAATCACTGCCTCAGTTATTCAGAAATTTGTCTCCACTTGACATAAAACTTTTATTCTTCTTTCTCTTTTTAAAAATAACTCCCTTAAGCACTAAAAAACCTCCATCACGCATGTCTATGCAAGTTGGGCCTGATGGCTCACATCTATGATTCCCAGCACTTAGAGGCTGAGACAGGAGAGTTGCTGTGAGTTTTAGGTCAATGTGGGTTACAGAATAAGCCCCTATCTCAACCTTTCTTCCACTCAAAGAATATCTACATATAGCTGCCAAAAGAAAGCTGATCACTTTGAAAATATTAATATTTCATTAGATGGAACAGAGTATACCTAGAGAAAAAATGGAATTTCCCCCCAATTTCAGGTTTGTTGAGGTCTTTCCAATGAGAGGGATTTCACAAACATCTCTGAGGAAGCCAAAAGCTAGATGTAGTTTTGTCTAGTCTTGAGGAAACTGAAAGATTTCTGAAAGCAGTTAAGATAGTCATCCACAGGGAACAGTGAGGAGGAGTCACTTGCCAGGGAATGCTCCCAGGTGGGGTTTACCTCTAATGCCTGGTCAGTAACTTAGAGAGGTAACAGGCTGTTAAGAGAAATTTTGCTCCCAAGTGATGCTAAAGAGAATCCGAAACCGAGACATGTTTTCCTGAGACCGGTAAGCATGGCATCATCACCACCCATAGAAAATGAATGGAGACTCTATAGCCTTACTAAGGTGCCTTTTTATTACACATATTTTATTGGATCTTATTCTTCTGGGTGACTTAGACTGAGCACACTTCCTGATCACTTCATGGTCCTATAAACTTATAAGGCAGGCCCTGATAATTAGCAAGACAAGTAAAACTTCAGGGTACCTTTTCACATGCATGTCCCTGAATAGACCATGGCCACTCAGGCCAACTCAGAAAATTAGAAACTAGAAGAAATCAGAAGGTATGTAGAGATATTGTAGGACTTGTTTGGAAATCATAGGTGAATAGGGGAGGCACTAAATCCCATAATGATGTGGGCAGAATAGGCTGGGAATTTCTTTTATACAGAGGTTCTTCTCGGGCTTCTTTATTGTGCCAGAGATGACTACTAAGGAATTGGGTAACTGAGCTGTAAACATGATGGTACGCCTGTCTGTTAAAGTGAAATCTTTACCTTAATTAGCCAGAATTTTGCTCCACAATAGTAGCACATTCAAGTTGACTAGAAGAAAGCCAGAAAGCTACAAATTATAGCAAGCTAGGTCTTGAGGCTATTCCATCTAATATGGTATTCTGTGGCCTCTAATTTAAGACAATAATGACATGTTCAAAGGACTGATAATCTAATTCTACCTCTTCCCTTCCCCTCTCTTTTCTCCTCCCCACTCTGTCCCTCTTCTTCCATTCTTTCCTCCCTTTCTCTTCCAGGTTCCCTTTTCCCTTCCCTTCTTTCTTCTGAAATTTTCTCTAGAATCTGTTAGGATCCACAACCTCAGAAGATCTCCATGTAATTTGTGATTGAAAAACATTATTCTGGGGACTTAAATAGAGATTTATACTTTTCCAAGTATATAATAATTGGAAAGTATGACTGTAATTCTTTGAGTCTTGATCTGTTGTAAAAGATTCTTTTTCAAGAAACTAGGAATATGTATAGTCGTATATGGAGTGGAATGTACAAAAGTGGGGCATGAAGGGTCTATGCAGTTTTCCAAATGGCTTTTTAATGATATCTATATTGCTTATGTTTGTTTTTGTACATGAGTGTTTTGTCTGCGTGAATATAAGCATATCACATGTGTACCATGCCCATGGAGGTCAGAAGAGGGTATTGGATCACCTGAAACTGGAGTTCTATCTGGTTGTGCAGTGCCATGTGGATGCTGGGAACTGAATGCTAGCCCTTTGCAAGAGCAACAAGGGCTCTAAAACTGCTGAGCCACCTGATGGCATTCATGAACAGTTGTGACATAAACTTACTTTCTCTTTTCAATTTGACAAAATCTCTCTAAGGTTTCGAGTTTCCTGAATACTAGCAGACTACAGATTGAGGAGGCAGGGCTGTACTTTAGACCTGAACCTGCCACTGCCTAGTTGTATTGCCTTGGACAAGCCACTTGCTGTGACTGAGTTTTAGGTACCTGAGAGAAAATACTGTCTGCTTTGTTTCATCACAACTGAGGGAATAGTTGTGAGAGAACTGGGAAAACTGCTCTACATTCTTAAGATGGATTAGATAATTGAACTTCAACTCCTTGGGATTTGCAGCAATTCTGCTAGAGTGAAATTGCTCCTTTACAGTCCTACAAAAACATCAAAGAATGTGTCCCCAAATGAATTGTATCATCAACTAAAAGCACTAGCACACGAGAACATTAAATGATTGCATGCCAATAGTGCTAATGACAGATGAACTTATGGGTTGAACATTCACAAATATAGTGGAAACAATTTGTTAACAGGTTAGTTCAGTGTACTGGGTGTGTAGTAGCTGCAATCTGTAGGACAACAGGACAACCAGCAACTTCATCAAATAAAACTGTGCTTTCCATGGTGATAGTAAATGATTTGTTTGAATAAAATGTCTAAAAATTGACTAAATATTTATTTGCAAGCTTACATATAAGAGGGTCAAAATGCAGAAGTCTTAATAGAAATTAGAGTATATTAACATTTACTGACGAGGTCAAAGTTAGCCATTTAAAATAAGGAATAGGAAGTTGCTAATTGTTCTGTTCCACTTTCCATAGGCATGTCAGTTAGGCAAATGTCCTCGGAAAGTGGTAAAACTATTCTTTGATATACTTGTAGAATGGAGGCATTATTAGAATACATGCTTGCCTAATAACTTAGAGGAGTTATTGGGAGTCAGGTTTTCCTAAGTATTAATTTTGATTTGGTCAGCAGCAAGGAACCTTAGACCCTTACTTACCTGAGCACCATCAGTTCCAAGGAAGGGATAACAAAGGGACTCAAAGATTAAGAAATTTGCTTCATGCTCCCACTGATTAATTAAAAGAACCATAACTTCCCTACCTGAGGTGGCAGGGTCTTGCTTCTATTTCCTAGTTGAAACCATAGTTCCAGAATATCTGCTTTCTCTAGAACTATACTGTCTAACATGGTAGCCTTGGGGCACATGTAACTATTGAGTATTTGATATGTTGCTAGTATTGCTTGAGGTATGTCCTAAGTACAAAAGCATCCCAAATTTCAAAGATTAGTATGAATAAAATAACATAAAGTGTTTCATTCATTTTTAATATTCTTGTTTACTTGACAGCAATTGAAATGGTATTTTGATATCTTGGCCTCAGTGAAATGCATCATTAAGATTAACTTCAGTTGTTTTACTTTTACTATACGTACTAGAACAGTTAAATGTTATTCATGTGGGTCACATATGTTACTCACATACATTTGTATTCAACACTACTGCTTTAAGAATTGTTTCTTTTTCCTTTTGTGGCATAATTATGCTTTTAGAAAAAAGTACTGCTCACCGACAAGAGACGACAATCATTGTTTACATGTAACTAAATAGTAGCAAAACACAATGCTAAAATCAAACCAAAGTAAAAAAAAAAAACAGAACAACAAACAACAAAAGGTTAACACACAGAAACATAAGGCTGATTAGTTTACTAGACCTTAACCGTACCCCTAGATCTTAACACTTTCTGTTCCATACACGTTGTAGCCTTCTCTGTATGTAGCGTAATTCTGAGTGTTGGTGGCAGGAGCAGGCTTAAAGTTTTGGGTGTTCTTTGTGAGTTTCATGCGTTTTGACTCTGCCCGTGATTTGTAACAGAATTCTATCAAAGCCACCATCATGGCCAGACCCAGACCTCCGACAAGTATATAGAACACGCCTGCCACATTGCTCAGGCTTAGAGCACTGGTCTTGTCCTAAGAAAAATGAACAAGGCGATTAGTTCTTGAGGAAAACAAAGGCAATAGGACATCATAAGACATCACAACAGTATAGGAAAGGTCTAAATTGTAAAATAACTAAACATTGTGTAAGTGTTAGAACTCAGCTCTGGAAACTGGCTGATGTTTCACAATGACCAGCAAGATGCTAGATTGTGCTTCTGTTGACAGTTTTGATTCTCACCTAAGTGTCCTTTAGTTTTTATTCTTTATGCCTCTTAGTATCTCCAAATGATTAACACAGTGTTCAACCACTAAATATGACATCTTTTGTCCAGGGGAACAAAAGAGTAAACACAAGCATAATGTATCTCTCTGCTAGCCTAAACACACACCATTTTCCAGAGTTGAGCCGTGGCATAATCCCTACAAATGTAACATTCTTTCATTTGGGAACTGAAGCACTCTTTTCCCCCTCACTCACAATACCCCTTCCCCCTTGTTTTCTCTGTGACAAACTTTCTTAACAATTAGTCTTTAAGCTGCTAGCTTAGAATATTAGAGGTCCATTATATTCTTGTGTGGAGATTTACTTCATGGGGAGTTGTGTAAAAAGGGTTAAGTCTTCTTTTCTCCCAGCGACTGATACATTGCCCCCTTGGAGAATTGGTTGCTAAGTTCAAAATCAGGGCAGCAAGCCTTTGTGCTGCTAGAACAAGGGTACAACACAGAGCTGGCTTTGCTCTATCTTCCTGAAAGTTTAAGGGAGCCATCTGGAGGGTCTTTTGTGTCCTCAATTGACTCCACACAAATCAGAAAGATTTTTCTAGATCACGGATGATTAAAAACAAAAACCAAAAAACCAAAAAAATTCAACTCATTATAAGGTTTTACTCCAGGGAATGTAGGGCTAATTAAAAAAAAATGCTACACTCATCTGCTTTCTATTTAAGGTGAAGGAAAAATCGAAGAAGGTGGTCAGTGCCTTTCAGATCAAACAGCAACTCTGACTAAGCTGTCTGCTTGCATGAAAAAAAAAAAAAAAAACCAAAAACCTGAACCGCTGAACAATGGAAAGAAAAAAAATTGGTGTCTCAAGCCCTACCTTGAGGTAGGACACACCGAGGGCCAGGAGTCTTTCTTTAAAAAAAAAATAGCATTTTGTAGTCTTTTTAGAGGAAATGTAACCATTTTGCTGCTGAAAGGAGTTGAACAGAATACCCATTTTTTTAAACTGTGGATTTTTAACGTCTTCTCTAAATGATGACATAGTAAACAGATGATGGCCATTGTTGGCCATCAGTACTGTGGCTCAGCTAGACCTGATAAATTTAAATGGCCATGTCCTTCTAATTCTATTTTCATGGGAGCCAACTCTATAGCTGGTTACTGTAATAAAAAGGCCAAATGAAATTGAATTGTATTTAGGAGTGGGTGTGGGGGTGCCTTATGTCCTTGCCAGCCTTACATATAGTCACTTTTCTAGAATGAATGACAGGTAGGTGAATAGTAAGAACACCTGTCCCTTATTGGACAGTAGGCATTTCCTTAAGGCAGCCCGCCAGACTAGCTGAGGGGGTAGTTAATTGTCAATCAAGAAATAGACTAATTTCTGGAATCTTCCTTCTACTGTTATAAATGTATATGTGCATGGCACTGAATGGGATAAAAGATCCTTTATCATAACCCATGTGGTTTGTATCAGTAACAACAGTTTCAAATTTCATGTGTTGAAGTTTTACAGAATTCCCTGCTGTGGGAGGTAGAAAACCAGTAGCAAAATGGTTCGCTGCATGGGGAAAATGAGTGGCACTTCATGAAATGAATTAACTGATACCACAATATTAGTTCAGAAAAAGAAAAAGGCAAAAATTGAAACTAAAAAGAATTTTCTTAGGGGAGCAAGAGGGAAGGAAGGAGGCGGGGAAGAGTGTTTCATGCTTATCAATGTGATGTTAATCCTGGCAATGTACACCCTTAAGAAGCATGCGACTAAATTTTAAAAGTATGACATACAGAGATTCAAATGAAACCTTTGGAAGAGAAAAGTGTGACAGACTTAATGCGATTTGAGATCCAAACAGATGCTGAATTTAATATCACAGCAGCTGGGAGGGAGCTAATCATTCTGATTACAGAGACCAGTCTTTGTTACTTGCTTGACTGTTTTCTGACGACAAAGACATATTAATAACCAGCGGTATTTACAACTGCAGTCTCTGACACTGCATGAGATTAAGATAAAGTACTGTCACAATTGGATCTTTTTTTTTTTTGAGTTAAGGTTGTTTGTTTTCTCTTTGAACTTTCAAAATGTGAACTACAGTAAAACCCCTTTATAACACAGCTCGTTATTTTACACTTTTGGAAGTGCATCGAGCCAGATCAAGTCCCTAATCAGAAGAGATCTATATCATAATGGGTTGATGTCACATAGCAGGCCTATGAGGCTGGTATTTGTCTTATTCCTACAGTGCTGGTGTTATGAAGGGGTCCCACTGTGGCAGGGTGTGTGTGTTGGGAAGGAAAGCCATTTGGGGGTGGAGAATAAACAGTGGGTCAAAATGTGATTGCTAATCAGTACAAAAAGACCTTCAGCGACTGACCTTACTCCCGGAGTCCTTGGCTCCACATTCCCCCTTATCGTACCACCATTTGTTTTTCAGCTTGTCTAAGATGCCTTGTTCACTGAGTTTCAATACTGCAAGGTTTACAGGCGTTCTTCACGTGGGAAATAACATAAATAACATTATATTATGTTATTTTATGTTATTCAAGCTTCAAACTACTTTAAAACTATAGAAAGCGATAAAGCAGGGGGCCCTGGCCACAGAGTAATTTTAGACACTGCAGGCAACCTGAGCATTACCTTATAAAAAGTTAACACTACAGCAACGCTATATTTACCAGGGCCTGCCCATATCGCTTTGAGTAATCGGCACACACTGTTAAATAATGAGGATAGAAAAAAAAAGGCACTCCTCAGATAGGCTGTGTCTATGTAGTGAGGAGGGTCTCCTCTCAAGTGACAATCGTTGGCGGCAGCTTGCAGTAACTTTGTGGTGGAGGCGTGCTAGGTTTGATCTAACCGGGTGTCTTGTTGTACTTCCAGACAGAAAGCAAGTTATGGGTGTGGGAGGGTATTGGAAGGGGACAGGGCCAGAAGGGAAACATTTGTATATTGTGGACCAAGAATAATGAATGAATCTGAACAGAAAACGGATCCTGTATAAAGAGCATGCCTTCGGATTAATTGTCCCCTATGGCACAAATCTATTGCCCAGCTGAAGATGATCTACTCAAGAACTGAACTATACACATATCCTCATGCAATGACCGTACAGTCTAATTACTGTGCACACACTACTCTTAACATTAAAGGTTCATTGTAAACCTTGAAATTTTTGATGAGGGGCATTTTCAACAGGAGAAAAACAGGCCCATGGGATGTTTTTCTGAGTTAGACTGTATGTCTCTCTGATGTGCCTACAATTAAGTCAGATCCCCAGAAAGTGGAGCGGGATCTTGCATAGTACAATATCAGTACAGTATTGTGTAAAATGGCCAACTGACATTACCACTATTGAGTGGTACTGTGGGGGAAGAGTTTAAGAAAATAAGACCTCTTTAAGTGAGAGACTAATACATCTTCAGGAGGCTAGGTTACTGCTTTCTCCTTGGTCCTCCATTACTCAATATATAAAGACTGTTTTTGAAACCATTGGGCACAATGTGTGAATCTGACTGGTCTCACGACAACGATGTTTTGCCCTGAGACATTTGTTTGGCTATCAAATAGAAATAGTGACCACTACCATTTCTTCTTCCTAAATTCCTTTCGAATTTAAAACAAAGTTTCTCTAAGAACTTTAGGCAAAATGTGTTATATGAAATGGGTGCCCTAATTCTATGATGAGGCAAAAAGCTATATTCAGCTTCTTGAGAACAGTATTGCCAATGCTAGTGTGTGTTGGTCTAATGCTATGGGCTTTAAAAGAGGAAGTTAAACAATTTATGTAACTATGGGCATGCTGCCACATTTCTTAGCTTACTTGGGAGAAGTTGAACCTATTAACATATCTGGTTATAGATGAGACTTCCTATAGTCACAAAGATCTGGTTTCTGTCATACCAGCTCCTAAACTTTCCTTTCTTTTTCCATTGCAGTTGAGAGCAGAAGGACCATTTTGGTTTGAGATATTCTGAGATATGTATCACCATTTAAAAATAATATGCAATTTTGGAGTACTTGGGATTTGAAAAGCAATAAACCTTTAGCAGCAAGAAAGTATCACCCTCTTCATTAGTGCAGGGCATGGTAACCAGAATATCTTCATTCTGTGACTTACAAGGTAACTGAGTTCCTTTCATACTTTAAAAATGTTCCTTATATCAGCACTCAAATCCTAGGCTTCTCAAGTACTAACCAGAATTGCAACAAAGCACACACAGAACTTTGAGCCTCCTTAAGATAGTATTGGCAGGAAAAGTTACATCTGAGTTTATTTTGAAGGTCAACAAGGCCATCTATGGTCCCAAGAGCAATGTGGGAGTTGCCTTCTCCCCTACTCCCCACTGCTATTTCTTTATTTCTCTTCTTTATTATTTGTTGTGCCATCACCATCACTTCTCTCCAAGCGCTGTGCTTTGAGCCAGGTTTTGGTGTGAGATATAGCATTATGGAAGTTGCCTCTAGATACAGGGTAAGATGCTTCTAATGACATGAGGGGTGACCTGGGTTCATCAGGCCTTTTTTCCTGTACTTCCTTTTTATTTCAAATGGTTCAGTGACTTCTCATTGCTCTCTGACTGTGTCCTCATCAGGCCTCATTCTCCTTCAAGGTTCTGCATTCTTAAAAATACCTCACTCAATTTGTTCAGTACTGCTGCTTTTATTAGATCTTAAGAACGGAGCAGCCTGATTAAAGTTCCCACACTAGGGTTATTGAAGGGTTCCATCCTCTAGATACTCTGGTTTTAGAAGATGTTCATAAACATTTAAGTGACATAGATTGATAAAAGGGGGATATGTGGGTTTAGAGCAGTGGTTCTAAAAGTGTGTTTCAGGGACCCCTGGGGGATCATTGAAACCCTTTCATTAGAGGGTCTGTGAAGTCAAAGCATTTTATAGTGATACTAAGGCATAAATTGCCTTTTCTCACTATTATTTCTTCATGATATACAAATTCCTTATAGGATATGTGAAATCATAACAAATTGAATGAGGAAACAGAAATGATAATTCCATTCTTTAATATAAGCCAAATAGTAAGAGATCTGCAGAATAAGCCAGTTCACTTTTCTAACTGTTGTTTCGAAAATAGTTTTCATAAAAGTATATTATTTATTTTAAAATGTACTGTATTATTTTTCAAAGTAAATCAATTAATGTATTCTTTTAAAATTCTGTAGTTTTCATTTTGGACAAGATAAACATTAACAGATACAATAAACATAAATAAAATAGTTTTAGATTTTGAAATAATTTTAAAGAATATGAAGAGTCCCAGAACAAAATGTTTTGTAAGCACTGCTTTGGAGAATGGATGGATTTTGTTGTGGTAGGGGCTGTCAACTATGTACTCTTGCCTAAGCTCAGACTTAGTATTTCAGCATATTAGTGTTCTCCTTCTGACAAATGGCCTATACCTGCCTTGGGCCATTCAATAGCTTTCACAGGACAGCTAGGAGCTATTTCCCATTCCAGTTTACAGAACAGGTTACCTTAGCGTAATAGCTTTTGAGCAAGCAGGTGGAGCAGGGATTTTTGTCCTCCAAAGGACATTTGGTAATGGCTGGTGTCATTTTTGTTATCAAAAAATGGGCTAGGGAATGATACAGGCATCCCATAGGTAGAGGTCATGCATGTTGATAAACATCCTATAATTACAGGACTGTCTCTACAGCAATGAAGGCATCCTCTGGTTCCAAGTGCTGAGGCTAAGAGCATCTAGATCTCCTCTGAGATACACAGACAATAAAGAACTCTGACAAATCATAGACTCCTAGAGGTTAGTCTTTGATTAGAAAACAAAACAAAACAAAACCAAAAGCTAAAAAAAAAAAAAAACCCAAAACCAAATAACCCAGTGTTAATAAAATTTGGCAGGGAACTCCTAATGTGCTCTTGGGAGCTTCAAAATAGAAATGAGGGCAAAACCAAACATTTCAAGCAGCAGCACACCCGAGGAACATAAAAGTTGTCATCAGAAGTAACAGATAATGCCACTGAACAAGGTAAGGAGTGCTATGGAGAGAAGAAAGCGCCTCAGGTATGCGTTGCTATGGGATAGTTTCCCAAATGTCAAAGTAAATATGCTTTGACTCACACAGGTTTCTCTCTTCCTGTGCCTTTCTAGCTGCATTCTGAAGTATAACTCAAGTCAACTACATATATTCACACACACTCATACACATGTGCACGCACACACACACACACACAGCATGAACACACATGCATGTGTTTACACACAAACATGCACACACACACACACACACACACATTCTGGTGTTTTCAAGAAAAGAGAATTAATGTGCATTTTGTCATTTTATATGTTATTTCTGTCAGGATGCTTTTTCCCCCCTGCTAGCTCAAAAGTTTTCTTCCTCCGTCATCCTCCATATTGTCTTATTTCTGGGTATGTATTGTGACTCCTTCTAAACTATGTGCTTCTCAAAGGCATAGATCATAGCTTATGCTTTTGTAGCCTCATTTATTATATATTCCCAGTAAATAACCATTTCAAAGATAACTCTTTTAGTTTTTCAGTTTTCAGCCTAGTTCCTTTACATAATTACAATAGTCAGTTTTATTATTGGTCAAGTTTAATGGCCGGTCCAAGAAGGCAGATTTATGGTCTTCGCTTTATAAATTATAGAATTGAAGCACACACAGGGCAAGCAATTCGCTTAAGGCTCCACATATCACAGGGAAGGCTGAAAGGCGAATGAATGTACACTGAGCTCTCTACTATGCATTGCTGAAACATAGACAAGAGTAGGTAGCTCTCCTAAGTTTTTTTTTTTCTCTTCAGGCTTAGATGTCCATAATGATTTTTTTCAGGGACCTCAATTCTCCAAATAACACTAAATCTATCAAGGGTGTGTATATTCCAGCTGGGGCCTTTTACCGTGATGCAGTAATGCTTCTCATGGTTAATGTCTTGAGCAATTACTGCAGCCCCTTGACTTGTACCTGGGAGAATTCAAAGTCAGAAATATTTATTGTGCTCACCTCAATAGAGAACAGGAAGAATTTAACAAAGTAGGTCAGATTTCTGTCACGGAAATTAGCCAAACTGTTGCTGTCTGAAGGGCTTGCTATGAACTTTTTGCTGAGCAGAACCCTCAGAAGTTAGACATTGGTCAGCAAGCTGAAGGAGAAAACTGGAGGGCTTTCTGATGAAATTTGATTGGATCTGGGAATATCCCCAGGCCCCATTTTTCATCACTATTTCTAAAATTCCACTGTAAAAATTTTATGCTGTTAATTTTGAGCAATGTGGGGTTTTTGTTTTTTAAAATATGAATCTTCCTGAGATATTGGAAATGAAGAAATAGAAACTATTTACAAAGCAGCTTCATATTCTACTTTGTTTTAAAAATGTTTGGGGCTGGGTGGTGGTGGCACATGCCTTTAACCTAGCACTTGGGAAGCAGAGGCAGGCAAGTCTCTGTGAGTTCAAGGCTAGCCTGGTCTACAAGAGATAGTTCCAGGACATGCTCCAAAGCTACACAGAGAAACCCTACCTCGAAAAACAAACCAAAAATGTTTGGGGGTTGTGGCAGGGCTGACACTGAATTCTTTATATTTCTGCCTCTGTCTCCAAGAACTGAGACTAGAGATAAGTGCCAGGCAAGCCTGGAATGAATTGGATTTTCAAAAAAATATGATTAGATGACAAAATTTTCTGCTTGTCTCAGCCATCCACACCTGGCAATAACTCAGTTACAAAGGAATGACTGTATACTTAGTCCAGCACATAGCCCATCCAGGTGGTGGTTGTCTAAATTCTAGGCTCTGGCTTATCCAGTCATTTCAATGAATCAGTGCTGTCTTAGCAATGGTAAACCTTACACATGGAGATAGTTTAAGGATAAGAATACCACTTTTTTTCTGTGAATGTAGATTCCCTATTGTAAAACCCAAATAAATAAGCTTTTTGCTTAAAACAGCTGCTAAATTTATTTAAATTTTTGATTTTTTTAAGTATGTAGAATAATAACTGAAGCAGCTTGGAGCCATGTTGTGTTCAGTGGAGTTATGTGAGGGTGCTGAGCCTATCTATCCATAGGGGAAAAGAAGAGAATTTGGATCTAGTAAATTCATTACCAAGTCGATATTCCCAAGTAATATGGTGACCTGGAAGGCACAAGAGAAGAGTTCAAATTGTGGATATGACTCTGATTCTGGGAAATATAGAAACCCATGCTATAGTGTAGTGTCATTTACATTGGAGACACTAGATGATACATTCTGTTCTAAAGATTTCACTTTCTGTTTCTGAACAGGAATACAGAAAGAACAAGTGCTTGCCTAATTAATGATTCCCAAAGATCTTCAATGGTGCTCTTAGGAGGGATATATATATATATATATATATATATATATATATGGATATATGTGCCAATATATAGGTTGTAGAGAAAAAAAGATCACACAGAAGCAAAAGAATTAATGAGCAAGGATGGTGAATTTATAGATGTAATTAGAAACTTGCTTAGGCAACATAATATCTAGGTGATGAAAGTGGAAACAATTGCAAATTAAGTTGGAAAAATTTCTTCCATCTTGTTCTGCCTCCAAACATTTGCTTTTAAGTTGCTAATTCTTACTTCTTGCTACCTTTCTGAACAATCCTTATGGACTATCTTTAGCCCAGTGGAGAGAGAAAAGTTATTCTCCATCTTCTTGGCAATTTTTTAAACTGAGAACACTTCAGGTAGTCATGGTGATCAGTCATCCAGATGTCAATGCACCGCTCTTCTCAGTCCCTCATTCTGGCCTCTCTTGGAGAAGCCATAGTACCACTTGGCATAAGAAATATGTGCAGGTAGGGGCAGATATAACTGCACAGGTTTATTGGAGTCAATTGGTGGTTAAGAAAGAGAGAAGAAGCCTTGCTGAGTGACAGGATCTAACATGAGGCCCTTTGTTTTCCTTTTTGTTAGTTAACTTGAGATTTGTGTAGTGTGAAGGGATTTACTTGTCCATGGGCCAGATATTGGAAGCTATGACAGTGTAAAACATGCCCTAAGGTGTGAAGGTGTCTGGAGTCATTCAAAATATTCTATCTCCCCATTTTCACAGGCATTCCTGCTTGCAGGATTGCAGGAGAATAAGGGTCTATGTCATTTCAAACATTTTGCCTTTGGATCACCCTTCGCCTGTTGCCACTACTAGACTCTGACTGCTCATGTGACCCTCATTTCCATGGAGGAAGATCCAATGATTTGCAGAGTTATGCAGTGCTTAGCTGCTAGAAGCCACCTCTGAGAGGATATTCATAACCATGTAGTTCACAAATGTAGCTCAAACCTATTTAACTCCTTGCTAATGGGATCATAATTTAATATAAGTGCAAAGAGAAAATTCAATAATGCATGCATATAACATTAGGAGCTGAAAGCTTTGAGTCATTTTTCTAAGGGCCTAACAATGCTAATGACTGAAATGTATTGATGAACATTTGTGCTTGCACAGCAGCCTCAGACGTAAACTTGAAATCTGGAGTTAAAATCAGTGGCACTTCCATATGATAACCTCTCATATTCAAAGCAAGAGAAGTTTTGTTCCGCAGATCATAGATTTCCCTGATGGATTTCTTTCAAAAACTAGACCTCTGTCTGGCTTACTACTCTAAAACAGGAATACAAAATAATTATGGGCCATGGATTATTTTACATAGCCTAAATCGTCTGGGAAGATTACTGCCTCGATTTCTTCCCACCAGAGAGAAGGGGACCAGAGAAGATTCTAAGGTGGATAAATGATATATTTCACGGAAAACTTCCATTTTAAATGTGACTCCCACTTGATGTCCAAGTAAGCTTAAAAAATTCCATTTTAACATGCATGAGATGTTCATACTATCAAATTGGGCTGACATTTATCATATGTAAGTCTGTTTTCTTTAGTTTATTCCAGCTGTATCAAGAGAGGCCAGAAACCCAAATGATGAGGGTTTCTGAAGACATGTAAGTATTCAGGCTACAAATAAACAGCCTTAGCTTGTACCTATATATAGATTGAAATAAATGGTGGCTATATATCAGACCTACAAACTTGGTACAGATTGTCAGCTCAAAGGTATATGCCAATCTCTCCCAGCACACATTCTAGCAGCCACACAGTCACATCATGCCTGCATTCCTTGTAGTGATGCTAGACAGGAAACACCAGCAGTTTTACTAAGAGTGCCTGTGTATATACACACACACACATATATAGATACTATATATTATTATATACCTATATGTATATATAATATGATATCTAAAATACAGTATTTTATTGTTTTGGATCTATTTTGAGAAGTATTTAAGTGCTAGAAAAATTGAATAAAAAAATCAATTCAGCAATTAGACCACATTTTGCCACTTCAGACTAATGGATATCAGCCTCACGTGCCAAGGGCCAAGTGCTATACCGCTCTCTAAAAAAATAAAGAGAATGAATGGATTTTAAACTTTCCACAACATTTCCCCCCACCCTGTTCCACCAACCCCAACTCCCACCCTAACCAAAAATAATTTAGGTGCATCAAATCTTTCACGGTTCTTTGACATGATTGTCCTACCTTTCAGACAGTGTAGGCTCTATGAAATACAGTGATTTGATCTTCAGGGGAAAGAAGGGGCTAAGAAATGCATCATTTCAATCTTTGCCTTGGTCACAGTGTCCTTCCTCTTGACAATTGGGTAACATCATTCTTACCTTCTTGCTTTTCACTCCTGCTGTTCTTTCGGTGTTGGATATTTTGGTTGTTTCTCAATATGAAACATATTCATGTTATCAGATAACAACATATGCAATCAATCAAGTCCTAATCATAGAAACCATGTTAAAGCCACATAGTCTATTGTTTTTAAGTCAAAGAATGAAATAATTAAATGGTATTTTCTTTGTGAGTTACATTTTTTTCCAATGGCAGAATTTATATTTTTAACATCATTTGCAAAATCATTGGTTTTGGTAGTAGTGGACTGGTTCAGTTCTTAAGGCAACAGGTCCCTTGCTTGAAGCAGCCATTTGACAGAAAGTGAGTATTTGCTCTTGGGAGGAAGACATGTATAAGTTCAAGGAGTAAATTTAGTCACTACCATGAAAGGAAACTGTCAGGATCTTCATATTTCCAGGAGGCAGTACCAGCACAGAAACATGCAAACCAATGAAGAGTATAGTATACTCACCCTACTCCTTGATCCCAAACCAGTCTTGGGGATTCACGGGAACTCTGCTAAGACCCAGGAAGTGTCATCGTTCTGTAATGGTTCTTGCCTATACACATAACAGTGTCAATAAAGTGTCATTGGGATCCATCTTAACCCTGGGAATCCAAACTGTCAACCTTTAGGAATGGCTCCTGCCAGTAAAAGATCCATTTTGTTGCAGATAAAGGCAGATGCAGGTTCATATCCATTCCCTAAGGACCAAGATTGTCAAAGAATTCAGGGTGTGGAAGAGAAGTGATTAAGAGATGCTGGCATAGGAGAGGAAAACTGTAGACATACACAGGAGAAGAAATACATACAAAACTGATGATCTTATTTATACACGTGGGAAAAACTGTTATAGTCTCATTCAACTAGGTATAACCAACTATGGGTTTGAGGGAAGTTGGATACAGGCTATCTTCATGTGTCATTTCTTTACTGTCTCTGAGTAGAAGACTTGCTAAGCAAATGTAAAGGAATTAAAAAAAAAGATTGCTAGAGATGGGAAAGAGGAAGCAAACTGCTGAATTTCTTAAGAGAACAAACTTTAAGTGTACTTTAAAAGCACACAGATAAAAGTGGACACAATTAATTTCAATTTCAGGGAGCCTTTGAATCTATTAAAATCAGTTCCATGATTTTTTTCTCATGTCTGTGACACACATTTGCCAGTTTCTTCTAGTTCTTATATGTTTCAATTTCAACTGCGTTTCTTTAATAATGTTCTATACCATAGTGGCCATCCCATTATTTATTTAAATAATGGTGGCTTACCTTCATAACTTTTTGTCTTTCATTTCCCTATGTGCCTTACAAATGAAGGTACCTACATTTGGAACAATTCTTACTGTAGTCAAAGAGTTCAGAATTGTCCTATTTAAACATTTGGTTTTATTGTTCTCAAAAGCACACAATATGTGCTGATTTTCATCTTCAAAAGTATAGATACTGAAAGTATATTTAAATCCATTGATAAAAATCTATACTGAGATGCGATAAAGTTTGTAATATCTTATCACTTCAGATACAAATAGCTTGCTTTACCGACATTTTTTTGTTTGACTAAAGTAAAGGTATATAGGAAAACTGAGCTGGCATCATGAAGTTAGGTGGGTGGAGGGCCTAGAAGAACGTCAAATGTGAGATGATTGGTAGACAGCTGTGGAAGAAGGATGATGCCCTTATCTGGGGACTCAGCAAAGTCTTTATCTGCTGTGTTTTACAATGACAGACTTGCACTGGCTGTCTCACAAATGCCCTGACAATCTGAGTTTATAGCTGAAACAACTACAGCCTCTTAATTACTGCATTTTCACATGTGCTATAATAAAGCACTAACACAAAACGGTTGTGATTCCCAAACCACAGTCTTTAGTTCTATGTTAGTTCCCTGCACATTTATAGACTATCAAGGACAGATCAGGTAAAATTTGGTCAGGAATTATTTACTAGCCCAGCCTTGAGATATTGGGAAAGTTTTGATTCTAGCCTAAAGGCCTGATTCAGGGTCTTCTCCAGCTAATGATCTTGTTCTTAATTCCTTATATTCAGGAAAGAAAACAGAGTATCTATTACATTAGTTTAAGAGTGTATTCATTTTCAACAGCATGAAAAGTTGCTGTTCTCTCCATAGCATAGTAACTTTTGTAGACTATGCTCAGAATGCATGATGTCTCATGTTAGAGAGGGAAAAGTCAACAATTTAACATAATTGTCCATTTATCATAATTTAAAGGTTGTAGAAGCAAGACAGAGAGATAAGTAATGCAGGTATTTCCCCCCTTTCCTGGTTTCAGAGATAATAGGTGTAAAAGTGTTTCTGAAATAGTAGAAGTGCTTATAAATGTCACACTTTGTGATTATTGTCATTTTTAGTAATCAGTACTGAGGGTTAGAATGGCTTAAATATGCCATTTGTCTAGTAACAAAGGTGATTGAGAATGAACCGGATTTTTATAGAAATATACAACATGCAATCAGACTCACATTGTTCATTGGGGGATAGATGTAATAACTTGCTGTCTGCAATATTATCAGAAGACATGAGCCTGAAAGTCAGAAGAGTTGTGTCATGGCATTGGCTATGTGACCTTCTCAAAGTCATTACCATCTCTGGGTCTCACTTTCCTTGAGAAATGATGGATCATTTAGTGGTCATTTGTCATGTTAACTGGGGCAAGAGTCAGTAAAGAAGTATAATTCTCAAGCCATTTTATGAATAGGTTAAAACTTCTTTGATATGGACTATCACAGAGGAACGATTGTCTGTATGAGTGAAGTAAATCCTGAATTACAAAATAAGTCTGAGGCATGACATTTTCTTATTTTTAGTTCTGCTTTGCAATTCAGACTGGCTATAAAACATGGCTTTATTGGAGGGCCTCATGAGAACTATCTTAGTGGTTAGATTTCTAATGAGTATGATTATATCTGATGAGGGCTCCCAACATTGGAAAAAAGGTTTGTTCTCTCAAGGAAAAATTCAACTGACAGTATAGTCTAAACTCTTCATTTGCTTAACAAACCTCTCTTGTCCGTATCCATAATAATAGAAATTTAATTTGTAGACTGGTCCTTGTCTAGTTCATTCCATATTACTAATGAAAGCACTCCAAGTTAGTCAGGTTTCAATGCATTTCTACCTTCTCCATGGACTTGGGTTGGATGTCACAAAGCAGTGGTGAAACAGAGTCAGTCAAGTTCGTTTCTTGTTCCCTCTTGTGCTCACTCTCAGAAAACAGCAGGTAGCAAGAAGGAAGATGACAAAGGCAGGCTCCTTGGGCAGTCATAGGCGGAATAAAGCAGTTGTTGGACACGTAGCACTGATCACATTATTAGCCATAGTTGAGAGTGGGGTTGACTCAATACAAAAGGTAAATTGAAGGGATGACCACAAAAAGTTATTTGAAAGTTGTCTGGCAGGTAGCACAAAGAAGTTTGAAACAATTAGAATCTACTAAAATATTTTCTATTTGTGTGCCAAATTTTAGATAATCTTGGAATTGTAAGTTAGCAATAAAGTTACTAGATAAAACTTGGAGGCAATACTAAGAAAGGGAGCAAAGAATTTGATTGCTGGTTATGATTAGCAAAAAGCTGGCTTAACATTCTGGCTTAACATTTTGGAGTCTTCATGATACCAAAATTACTTTATGAAAAGTAAGTCAGCCACTTATAGTGCAGGTTTTGCTTTGTTTTGTTTTGTCTTGGAGTGTGTGTGTGTGCGCGTGTGTGTGTGTATGTGTAAAGCATCAAAAGCCTAGTTATTGTAAAACTTCTGAGCACTTGCACTGGGTGGATTATTTAGAGTCATTTTGATTCAGTCCTTGGCTCCTCTGAATGATGAGTCATGAGAAAAACGTATCCAATCCAGCTCCATTTTCATTCTGTAACTCACTTGAATAATAGAATTAGGTTCTTGGTGGCTTGCTAATAACATGAGAAAACTGCTGGGAGGAAGGTGCTAAATACTTTGGGCATCAGGGTCGTCACTGTAAAAATCAAATGAAGCAAATGATTGGCTAAATTGTCAATATCATCAGTTTATATTGGCGAGAAAGGAAGTCGCTGCTTTTTGGCACAAAGTAAAACCTTGATTAATTGGAATCCATAGGAATGGATGGGACTGTTAATAAGAATATTCACTTTGTTTCATCCTTGGCTACTGACATGTTGCCTTAAAATGCTTGTATCCACTTTCATGCCTCAGAGAAGTAGCCTCTGACATATGAGGGTCAGTCCAGACGGAGAGAAGTTATAGGAGAAAGAACTGAATGTGATCTAGCCGCAGTTAACACTTGGCAACTACTTAAAAACTCAATTCCTTGAGGTCTTCTCATTTTGGGTATCATTAATGTTTTTCATCAATATGAAGTTTGGAATGGGGACCGACAATTCAGGTCACTGGTTCGATGTATTCTTGTTAATCAAGGTTTTACAATAAAGGCTTTGCCAATGCCCAGTAAGATTATAAACAGAAGTAGCAGTTTTAAAATTTGTTTCTTTGAAAGTGCTCTGGATCAGTGTTTCCAAACCCATATTATAATACTGCAGACTGGCAAACTAGCTTTTCTGCCAGGATCCCGAGGGATGGAGAGGGAAAGAGAGGAGCAGAATTACAACCATTGTCTCTGAAGGAGAAACAAAGTTTTGGCTTGCCTGTCTGTTGCTCTGCGGTTGGGAAACACTGTTCTTCACCTTAAGATGCCCATGGTATCTTGGTTGTGCAAGAGTTGATGTCACATGTTTCAGTATCATTCTCAAGCCATTTGGACCACAGAGGATTCTGTTTTCAGGTACTCTCCTGTACTTACCCGAAGTGTTTTTCCATGACTTGGGATCTTGATTTCTGAGAGGGCACCTATTTTCTGTTGCTTGGGTGATGACCCCGAAGAATATTAGGAATCAAAGGAATAGCAAGTAAGACGGGTTTTCTCATGATGACAATCTGGATAACAAGTAGACCTACCTGAACCAAAAACATGGCTAAAGAAAAGCCAAATCAGGGATTCACACACAAGTAGTATTATAGGCGACGCACACATTTAAATGCATAAAAGCCCCTTTGCAAAGTCTCTGTATGTGGTGACCTATTAAAGAAAGACCCCATTTAACTTGAAATTTATCATTATCTTTGCTTTTCAAGTTAAGTGGGGCCTACTTAAATCAGCCACTACATACAGAGAAGAACATTTCATCACTCATACAGGCAATAGAAGTCACCCCAACACACTCAAACAACTTTTACAAGCAATCATCACATCCCAGAAAAAAATAGAACTAAACAAATTATATCCTGTCATCTCAGTGGCTGAATCTGACTTTTTACACAACTCTACTGAGGCAAATGGGGAGCCTCACAGGCCACCCTTGGGCTTTTGAAAGCCTAGGGCCCTGAAACCCTATAATGACCTTCATATGGAAACCAGTTTGGTGTGTGAGGAAAGGAGCAGGGTGTGGACAGGGAGCCTCTGTCTGGGAGTTTAAGAAGGGACCCAAGTTAGATCAAAAATATGGGCAGTGCCCTGAAGTCTTTCTGGTTCCCAAGGCTGCCAGGCAGGGGAATAACCTGGTTATTCTACTTTCTGTGTGTGTCTTGTGCTCTCTCCTCAGTAATGAGATAACAGTCTTGCCGATTACTCGTCACTAAGGGTACCCGGTTGTGGTGACATTGAGGCTGACCTTGGAGTCACCGCCCCCGCTGCCGCACTCTCCTTTGTCGTACCACCATTTGTTTTTCAATTTGTCCAAGAGGCCTTGCTCATTCAGTTTTAATACTGCCAGGTTAACAGCATTTCTTGAAACGATAAAACATAACTTGTAAGAAAATGCACAAATGCTTAGGAAATCGTTAACGTATAAAAAAGGAGCACAAGAGGACAAATTGGCTAAATTTCACAGAACGTGGAGCTATAAAAATGTCTGTACAGCAAATACAGGGTTAAATATTGGAAGGTGGCATGGAAGATAACATTTGCTCAAAACTGAAGTGTGCGGGATGGGGAAATTGTCTTTGAGAAAAAAAGTAACAAGAACACCACATCCATGCAATTAACATTCGTCACCATAACTTGGCTTTTACCATTTAAATTGAAAAAGCCGTTGAACTGTAAAATTAAAACAGCAACAAACAGTCAGAGAGGACAACACAGAGAGAGAACATTAAAAAAAATGGATGCATTAAATAGATGAAACCATAATTTACCGTCTTATTTAACTCCATGGAATATTGTAGATTTTAAACTTTAAAAGTTACCTCAAAATCCACAAGAAAGAAAATGACAACAAAATGCATCAGGGTAGGTGGAATACTATAACAACATGGATATTGTTATATTATTCCACCCACCTTAATGCTGAGCCTTTAGGGGTTGCCACACCATAGCCTTTGGAATCCAGATTTCCACCAACTTTCATCGTATCGCATGGCTTTCTCTGCTCAATGTACTCATTCATGGTTGACTCCAGCAGGAAGGCGAACTTGCCCTTGGACTTCCGAACTCGGGCTACCCCATCAGCTGTTGTTTTGGTAAACACAGATGGCTCTGCTGATTTCATGTAAGACCACATTTTCTCGTAAACAGCAATTTTGGATCTCTGTAACAAAAAGATAAGAATTGTTTGGCTGGCCAGATATGACATCTCATCTTGAAGGGACAGCAGTATAGTAGTTTTCAAATGTAACTGTTTTTAAAATTAAATTTTTTATTTGTGTGTGTGTATGTGTGCATACATGCTTGTGTGTGTGTGTGTGTGTGCGTATGTGTATGTGTGTATACGTACTCAGGCACTCTTCAAGACTAGAAGAGGTTAGATATCAGATCCCTTAGAGATGGAGTTGCTGACAGTTGTGAGCTTCCTGACATGGGTACTGTGGTGGTTTGAAAGAAAATGTCCCCCAAAGGGAAGTACACTATTAGGAGGTGTGACCTTGTTGGAGTAGGCGTGGTCTTGTTGGAGGAAGTGTGTCACTGTGGAGGCAGTCTTTCAGGTTTCATATCTGCTCAAGTCATGCCCAGTGAATCAGCTCACTTCCTGTTGCCTGCAAGATGTAGGACTCTCAGCTACTTCTCCAGCACCATGTCTGCCTGCATGCTGTCATGCTCCCCACCATGATGATAATGGACTAAACTTCTGAAACTGTAAGCCAGCCCCAATTAGATGTTTTCTTTTTTTAAGAGTTGCTGTGGTCATGGTGTTTCTTCACAGCAATAGAAACCCTAAGACGAGTGCTGAGAACCAAACTCTTTGGAAGAGCAGTAACTGCTCTTAACCGGCACCCAAACAAATTTTCTTGCAGTTCACAATATCAAAGCCATGCAACACGATGACTGTCCACACACTTTCAGACATCTGTCAAAATGTTTTAAGAACAGATTTCTCCAAACTGCCTATCCTTGCAAATTGTGATGCTTTCTCCTATTTTCAAATTCATTTAAAAATTCTAGTCCTGGCCAGCTGACTTGGTTTCATGGCCCTACTAATTGGTTACTATCTGGTTTTGGAAGGCATTTTCTCATTTGAATTTTCTTCTTGATAAAGAAATCCCCCCTCGATATCCCTTTATATGTTTATTCTGTATTTACCTCAGGAGGTAATTGGAATGGCATGGGAGGTCAGTTATGATAAGAAAGCGCATCCTTGCTTTGAGATGATCTTTTTTATTTCTAGAACATCATTCCTTGGCACCACCTGTAAAGCTATGCAAAGTAATTTTGTGTACTGTATTGTAAGGGCTTTCTTATGTCCCTTCCTGATCTCAGTAGGTTAAATTCTATTGGCTGCTACTGCTTCCAAAATTCTCAGAACTTTGCTCTTTCAACCATAGGCTTGTTTGAATTTGTGATGTCTCTTTGAAATTGGAGTGTTTAGAAATAAAGACAGCACTATTGAAGTATGACCAGTACAGAATAAATAAACTGTTAGCTTTCTGTCGTTGGAGCATTATTTTTGAATAATGGGGTTTGAGGTTACATTAGTGTATTTAGTCATGTGTCTACCCTTGCAACAAATATTTATTGAGTACTGATTGGGGTTGTGAAGTATATAATAGCACAAATAGTGTCCTTTGCATTCAAGTGGAAGTGTCTCAAAAACTGTTTTTTTTCTATTAGTCCAAGTCGCTCTTGTCTTTATCTTCTCCAATTCAATTTAATCCTGTTAAAGTTCATTTGAGTTTAGATGGTGCTCAGAATGTGTTTCAAATATTTAATATGTTTGTAGCTCCATGTGTGTCCCTGTAGAGAATATAAAGGAAGAATGACCACAATCACCCCAGAACTTCCAATTGAATAGGTAACTGGATCCTTAGGAATGAAAACCCTAGATAGAAACTATCAGATGACATTTCATCAGGGGTGAGATAGTATGGTAAAACCCATGAACACATGCCATGATTTCAAGTGTCCTCCCGTGAGCTTTCCTGGTATCCATTCTAGCTTGTTTGATAAGTTGTTAAGTTGCTCTTTTTAAAACTTTGGTCACCTGTATTGCATCTTTTAATTTTTCTTTTAGTAAGAGAACTTTATATATGAAATATGAACATTTATACTCCTTATTTCTCCAGCTCCTTTTATATTCCTCTATCAATGCATTTTTTTTTTAGACTTGCTCAGACTTGTTTAGCTAGATCTTGGAATTCTCTGAACAGTCTCAATGAAAATTAAACCTCATGTTTTTGGCAATTAGACACCCACAGAAACCCTGATGGAGTCACTAAAACTGTATGCATCTCAAGAAACACATTTGGATTGCATAAAGTACAGAAAAAAAAGCAGGGTGGACATAGCTGAATGAGCAAAAGGAAGATTGGTAGAAAATGAGTTTAGGAAGATTATCCTGTCAGAGCTTGTAGATCATCATTAAAAGGTTTGGATTGATTCTACCTGAGATCAGAAACTGTTAGAAGATTTTGAGAAGGTGTGTGTTTGTGTGTGTGTGTGTGTGTGTGTGTGTGTGTGTGTGTGTGTGTGATAACATTCAATTACAAATTTTAAAATAGTTCTCTGACTGCTGCATAGAGAATGGGCTAGAAGGAGGGTCAGAGTAGAAGCAAGGCCATTACTTTGAAGGCTATTCTAAGAGTTCAGGGCACACATGGTGGTGTACAAGACTAAGATAGAATCAATGGAAGTGGAACTAAGGTTAGGTTCCAGATTTGCTTTGAGGGAAGAGTAAACAAGCCTTTTGATGGGCATTTCCAACTGATAGCCTAAAGATAACTTCTTATAAAACATTTTATTAGAAAACCTGGCTCCTGCTACCACTCAGCCACTGAACACCTAAAGTAGACAGTTCGGTTTGCCTTTGCCCTGTCTCCTTCACTATCGCTATGTAAAAATATCGTGACAACTGTCCTTTGTGTCTTTTCATGATCATCGTAGTTTTTCTTTTTAGGGCAAGCGCTCCATCTTTTTGTTTTGGCCTTGATTCTATTGTCTCCCCACATATCTCCTTAATTTATCTATTCAACGGATCCTTCCAACGTGCAAACCCAATCTCATTACAACCTTTCTTATAATTCTCCAAAATTTTCTTAAAATCTATAGAGCAAAATTGTAAGTCTCATGTCTGATATCCAAGGGTGCTTATGCTCATGGCTGCACTGTCTTCGGGTCCAGTCACACTAGATTGCAGACTGGTCACTGTAATCAATTTGATGCCTTTGCCTATGTTTTTGCTTTTGCCTAAATTACCTTATTATTCCTGTAAGATCCAGAACAAATGCTGTTCATTACGTCTCCTAATATCTTTCCTGCTATCATAGACTTTGACTTCTGCTTAGTCCTTTGCTGCCGAGCTTGCTAGATCATATTAAGGGGAGTTGGCTACATGTCTGTCTTTCCTCTTGTTATTTGAGGATTTCTTGAGGACAAAGTCTATGCCTTATTCATTTTGCTGGCCATATTGGCAGTTAGCACCATTTCACACAAGGCAGTCACTAATGATATATTTATTTAATAATAAGCTTAGTCTTGTTCAGGGAGACAGCCACATTACTATCAAAAGATATCAAGATGAAGCCAGCCTTTAATACAGGCACTCGCGAGGCAGAGACTGGCAGATCTCTGAGTTAGTCTACAGAGCCAATTCCAGGACAATGAAGGCTACACAGAGAAACTCTGTCTTGAAAAAAAAAACCCCAAAATATTAAGACAATTAAAAATGATCACCACAACTAGCTTTATAATACTGTAGAATTCTAGAGCTCAAGTTTTTCTGAAGATTATTGGGCCTTATCTTTTGTTAAACATATCAACCTGCTAAGCAATGTCTTTGAAGATTTAAATATGACCCATAGACATGTATGTTCATATCATACATTGCCTTCATCTGAAAGACAAGGCAATTTTTAAGTGTTATAATAAAGTATGTTGTCACTGACTTTACTTCGACAGCAATTTCCTGGCTTATTGCTACCCCAAATTAACAAAAAGTAAATAGTTAAGATATACATAAATATATAAAAATAATTTAAGAACACTCATGTGTCTTCTAGAAAATTAAGAAAGTAAGCCATGTAGTTACTTAAAATTGGCCTATTTGTCTCCCACAGTCATGTACCTCTCCCTCCTCACCAAAGCTAACCACTATCATAATTTGGTCTTTATTACCAACTTGTACTTACCCTTATGGTTTTATCAGAATAAGTACACCTACTTTTTAATGGTTATATAACCCTTCAATCTGTAAATAAACTATAGTTACAATTTTCTCCCTTGTCATTAAAGACAGCACTATGATGGACATGATTTTTGTATAAATTGATTTCTTTTATTCTTCATTTTGGCACAATTGGATATGATTATGAGCTATAGTAGGGAGGAGGGGGTTGTTGAACAATTTACATCCTATATTACTAGCAAAGCAGCCATTACTAACATCAATAAATTTATAAGCCAAAGGCAAGTCCATGAATTCTGCCCCAAGCGTGTTCTGTTTTGAACCAATTTCTTCATCATTTAGTTGAGTCCTTTGATTGCTGATACAGATTGGATTTATTCCTTTAGTTAATGATGCATTTCTAGGAGAATAAATGGTGGGCATTGTTTGAAGTGGGCACACTGAATATATGTGTTATACACATAGCCTGCACTAATGGATACAGTAAAGTCAAGTAGGTAAGTGACAGAAGTGACTGGGCCATGGTTGATGACTAAGCGTGGAAGGGGAAGGAAGAAATGGTCCACAAGGGAGAAAAATGAAGCAGAGACATTTATCTTACCAGCTAGTATTTAACTGATAGTATGGCATATTCAGATAAAAAAAGACAAAATAAATATTAGAATTTTCTCTTTTAGAGACTTTTATTTTGGCTGAAGTACCAAAAGCAATAAAAGGGATTGAATATTAGTTTAGTCATCTGAACTTCAATTTAAAATAATTATGACTGGATCTGTAATAACAAGTTCATTTTTTCCCAACCTGCCATGATTCATTTCCTTCATCCCATAGAGTGCCATATTTGTGTCGAAAAAGGGAAAAAATAGAATCACTTATGTAGTGAAGCCAAGAGATAACACTGCTAGGTAATTAGGAAAGGAAATCCAAAGAAGAAATCTATGGATAGAGGAGGAACACATTAATTAATCCACAAGAGCAGATCAGCTAGTGCTCTAGCATCAACGACTTCCACAGCCGTGCTTCTCACTATTTGCATGCAATAAAGCATGAAGGTCAAAGATGTAAATTTTGTGTGCATATGTGCAGGTGAAAATTTGAATCTTGGGACCTGCAAATCTGTTATGTGGAAACCAGTGATAAGGGACTCACTTGCCACTCAGGTCACTGGTCTGTCTGTGCATCTTTGTAATGGTGACATTTGTTCCCTGTTACTGTGTGGTGCTTCAGTGATAATAGAATTCTTCAGTGGACACAGGAAGTACAGCTATGGTAAGAGCATGGAGAACATGGAAGAGAGCAAGGGGTGGATACACAGGAAGGGTTGGACAGCAGAAAAGGAAGAGGGGAAATATAACCTCAAAAGAATATATATAAAAGAACATGGAGTCAACTGCTTGGGTTTGAATCCTTCTTGCTAGGTGCATAAAATTTCTTGCCTCTACATCTCAGTTTCCTCATCTGTAAAATGGTATGGGTTTTAAACACCTACTTCAAAAGATTATTAGAAATTAACAGGTTAAAGCATTCTTAGAGTCTAAATTTGCTTTAGTGGCAGGATATATTTCAATAGCATCATAAATTACTTCAGTCCCACATTTGCAGAATCATGACTTTATCTTATACATGCTATCATGTTTAAGTATTATTGGATTCTTAGGTATAGTCCTGTAGAACATCTGTGATCATAAACCTTTGACTTTCGATTTTTAGATTTTTATTGGTGGAGGAAGAAAGGTAGTGTGGCAATTTTCCCTTAAGATTTAAAGTTACATTTATTTATTTAGTATGTACACACACACACACACACACACACACACACACACGCACGCACG